>OFHS01000326.1:5120-35481 GCA_900245855.1 Calvadosia cruxmelitensis
CTGTACATTTGAATGTCGGAAATTGTCATTAAAAAGGGCTTACCTAGAACGGAGGCCCTAAAGAACTTGCTATGAATGCCTACTGGATAAAACGGCTCTGAATTCTACTATGCGGGCTATTAACAATGTGTGAGGCTATGATGTATCTCTGTATCTGTTCTGTGAAATCGTTGAAGACTCAAGGACCCCATACTGTAGTACCTTGCATCACTATGAACTGATACCATGTGAAATCCATGTGAAAATCATGTGAAAAACCATGTGAAAAGTGCCCTTTTCACATGGTTTGTCACATTGTTTTCTAATTCACACGTTTTTCACATGGTTTTTCACACAAGGTTTTTCACATGGTGTTTGAAATTTCACATGGTTTTTCGCATGGTGCTTCCCATTTCACATGGTTTTCACATGATTTTCACATGGTTTTGGATTCATAGTGCATGTTAGTAGGCTTTGTGTATAAATTGACCTTTAGTTTTAAGATCAACTTAGAAACTAATATTTAGTATGATGTCATATAATAGCAAGAAAAAAGCGGAGAGTTTGTCATTTTGGTTTTGAATTTGAAATGTAATTCAAAGGGCGATCAAGTCAACGTGAGGTGATTTTTTATTACGAAACTGATTCAAAATATGTTTGTTAGTTTTCCATGCGATATATACTGTGTATTAACAACGTCCAATGTCTAATGTTGTCTTTGTGCATGCCTTATTCAGTAATTATATTACTTTTAGGACCAGGTGGCCATCCACGACCAATTGAGCTACATTCGCACGACCCAATCAGGTTTGCTTGTCTTTGCTGTGTCTTCATATTCAAGGTTGATTGCCTTACTGGACGGTTCGTTTTCATATGCTGAAGATTATACCAGGGAGTGCTGCACCAAGCTAAAACACGCCTAAATCTTGGATTTTTAATAATGTTCAATACCAGCCTTTTCAGATTTCCGTGGCTTGCTCCACATCAATTACCAAATTACAGCAAGATCTATGCCAAACATCTTCGGCGTAACTAATCTACAAACTTTCCAGTAGGGGTCGATTGTAATGGTGCTTGTTTTAGTCATTCCTAGCTTAATATCTGCCCTGATGAAGTAACCTCATCTCAATTGTCACCTTCCTATGATTCATGCAAGGAGTACAAATTTTTCATGTTTTGAAGCAGCTGTCTGCAAAAACAGTTGAATTCTGTTTGGTCAGTTTGATGGTGGCATCAGCCTGTCTTAACCCTTGTCCTGCTATTGACGTGTATACACGTTTTCGAAACAATTCAAAAGTAGCAACATATAACCAATCACATAGTTAGTCCTTAGCGATCAACCAATCAGCAATCGACAAAGCAACTTCAAGTCTTCATTTAACTAGTTTTATGAGCAGTACAAGGGTTAACTTAGCCTGCGCAGGCTTCCATGTTGTGGAGTTATGAATTTAGTTCAAATATGTATGTTTATAAGTTTTTGAAGTTGTAAAATCAACGATAACACATTTTGGAATATATTGTAGACAAATATAATAATGACACTGTTTATTGTTCGGGGAATAGCTTAATTGGAAGCTCATCATTGTGATGACAATGAGACGCACGTCATACGTTTCCATTTGTCATCAAATTGATTCTTGATTTATAGATACTCTGGTGACATGCTTGGCTGGCTGCATCAGGCGATAGCCAATGAAAAGGAATTACTTGGCAGTCTTCTTCGTAAAACAAAAGCACGAGGTACATTGAGTTTGCTTGATGGCTTGATTATGTGTTGTATTGTAGTCAAATACTTGTGGTGCAAAGTGCCAAGATGCCGAAATACCTGAATGGAAAACAAGTATGTTACGCCAGATTAATTGGGTGTAGGCTACAGCTAACTGAAAACTAGGTTTTGGCGTACTTTGAGAAGAGATTCTGGCGCAAAAGCCTGCGTTTTCACTTTTCACAAAGCTTTTAAAGCAGAAAGATTGAATCGCTTTGGTAGTGAGTTAATCAATTGCGTTACAGTGTAGCTTGCTTATTTGTTGAAATATGCAAGGTTGTGTTGTTCTGTATACCTACTAGATTATTTTGCATTTTGATTCCAAATTTTAGGGTTTATTTTAATTACAATAATGTAATAGTTTATTGTAGCCTAAAGATGTAGTCAAATGACATGCCACGTTACCTGTCATCCTATTTGTGTAATCCAGTCCTGGCTATGGAAAACAATGTGTGACGTCTTGGCAACCAAGAGTGATTTCCTTGTGCTTGCATTCTGCAGATGACAAGGTTCTGTTGGATGACCTCCTCAATAGGATCACAGAAGGTGTTTGCCGGCCCTTCAAGGTAGGCTCTTTGATGAATTGGTTTTTCATTTTATATCATTGGCGTCTTTAGGATTCAAATCTCAGCAGGACCAACCTGCGGCTTTGATCGTGTTACTGTCCATGTGGCGAAATGTAGTGCTCTGATTGGTTACCTCGTAATCGTATTTTTCACGTGATTGCTTTTGCTGTAATCTGACTATGTAATGTAGCTATCATAGGTTGGGGGCCATTCATAGAAATGAGTGTATGACTTCTTTATTTCTCTACATTATAATCAAACTACAGTGAAACCTCGTTAATATCATCATGATTTTCCAATCAAAATCGTGATAATAAGCAGGTTGTGATATTGAGCAGGTTAAAATAGTTGCTTTTGACAGAGCTTGGTTTTCAAAGAGAGATGATGTTAAGCGGGTTGTGATAGTGATTAAGGTGATATTAATGATGTTACACTGTACAAGCTAATCACTCTGTCTGATGTAGCTTGACAACCAGTGAATCATAGGAACTTGCTCAGCTTGTTAAGCAATTTGTCCCCTTCATTGAGCTCAAGCATAGTTGATGGAGCAAGAACCTTATGTAGCAGTTGATTTGCCGATTTCGTCAGAGGTGATTTATGACTGGAGCCATTTCAATATGCCAATTAAAGTAACTCTTAGTAACTAATGGGCATTTCTTTGAATCCACATGAATAAAATTTGATTCAATAAAGAAAGGCTTTTTTGAACCCTGACAATGGAAAGACAATCAGGATATCACCGCAAACAGAATGGTTGCATATATTTTAAATTATTATCTGTAGTTGATCGTATTTTAATTATGCTAATTTAAGTTACTAATTTTTGTTCAGTCGTAATGGCATTGGATTAATTCTTCGTATTTCGTCGGGTTTTATTGAAGGTCAAATTGCTTTGTGATCTGTCATGTGGCAAAATTATTTACGGAACGATTTGTGTCTTGGGTCCTTCTTAATCTTAAAATGCACTGGCATCTGACCTAATTCTGATCCATCTGACACTGTTCATATTTTGCTTTGGCTCAGTAGAACTACATTTTGAAAGTCATAGAATTCTTTCATTTGATAATAGGTTCGTGTTGAACAGCTCATATCATCAGAGCCTGGTGCCTCTGTACTATTTCGCCTTTCCCATTTATTGAAGTTTTACAGAAACACAATCAGGTAATATTTTCCACATTGAATCAATTTTGAATCAATTTTTTTCTTGCTGAAGTCCAAATCAAGCTGCTTCTTACTGCTCGTTGGTGGTTCCCTAGTATAATTAATTAAAATCATTTGCAAGCTAGCTCTTTATTGCTTTTATGCATTTTGACATGGTGTCATTCCTTGCCATAATGTTTGATGACTGTAAAGTTAATTTGATATGTTTTCTCCAGTACTTTCCTTACTGCGGAAACGGCACTTGTTACGTCGGTTGACGAGGTGCAAGACCTTGCTCAGAAGATGTTCATCAACAGTTTGTCATGCTATGGAAACAAGATGGCAGAAAAAGTATGACTCATTTCTGTCTGTCTGTCTGTCTGTCTCTCTGTCGGTGGATCAGCCTGTCTGTCTGTCCGTCTGTTGGTTGGTCGGTCGGTCGGTCTTTCTTTTTGCTGTCTCTAGACCCATGCATTACAGATTGCAGTAGGTTTTACGTGTATAGTTTCTGTTTATTTTTGTTTCTTGGTGGTGGTTCCATTTTGTCAAGTTTTGGTGTTACCTTGTAGATTGAAGTACCTCCCTCTGATCTTGGTCCGACACCATCGCTACTTGATACAATGCAGTTGCTAAGAGACATTTTGTCCAATCAGGACACGACAGCGACAGCAATTGACCAACGACGCGAGGAATGCCAAAAGGTATGGAGCCCTAGGCTATGCAAGATGATTTTCAGCTGTATAAATATTACTGCCAGTCAGACAGTCAATCAACCAATGAGGCACTGTTGGTGTTTGTTCATAACCTACCCGGTCTTGTTCAAGTGCTTGACATCTCATGCATTTGTTGTTTGTAGATCTTTTCTTTGCTGATCGACCCACTTCTCCAGTCTTGCACGTTATCTGCAAGTAGTCTGAACCCGGCTGATATGGCTACATACATGATCAACTGCATTTACCAAATCCAAACGACCCTCGCTGTTTACGAATTCACAGACACCAAGATTGAAATGCTTGCTGCCCAGGTGAGAATACTAGTCAATTACCATGCATCATAGTGAATCCATCAGTGTGGTATCATAATCAATGTATCAATGTGGTCTAACGGTTAGGATGTATAATTGCCAATCACGGATCCTGGGGTTCGACATCTGACCCAGCTGACACATTCATGTGTTGTTTCGATCACTTGTGAAGGACCCCAAAAGAGACACGTCATTTTGGCTTTTTGGGTTGCCCACATTGAATAACTAGAACGCATTTCTCCTCGATGACCGCTTTGCAAGAGAAATTGTTGGGGACAGGGCCGTCTTAAGAGTCAAGTTGTTCCTAATAAGGGGGCCTATCTTAGATGGTTAAATATTCTAAGCTTTTGGCTCTATTACTCGACAATTTGGATAACAATTTTTCTCATGCTCACATCCAGCAAATGGGGGATGTATTAATTTAGTTGTAGTATCAGGTAATTTCACGTGGTACAGTCTAAATATTGTTTCTGTTGGAAACTGTCATGGTCTATTTAAAGTGATGGTCTGAAGCATGTGCTTTCAATCCCCAGTGCTGAATAAAACAACCCTGGTTGGGGATCATAATCTGTTGTAAATACTCCACTAGTAGGCTGTTTTTTTATGGAAAATTTCGCATCAATTAAATGATGCCATAAAAGTTTGCTGTTTGCAGCTTTCAATGTTAACATTTGAACATAGACAATAGATTATGCCTCATTAGGTCTAAACTTGAAATTTAGATTGTTGTATTTTTGTACATTTAGGTCGAGGCACATTCAGATACTTTGATTACCGAGCAAGCCTCGTTTATCCTGTCTCGTTCTGGCCTTGGTGCAGTCTTTGGTATCATTAGGGAATACGCCAATACAGGGGTGAGTGGATGCATGGTGATTAGTACACTTGTGTCAGCAGCTAGTGTTTGTGATTGATTGCTAGTATAATTCTGACTTTGGTGTGCCACTTAAAAGATCAAATTTGAGCCCCTGAATTTCATTCTTGATTATACCCTGAATGTTCACATATTGTTATAAGTTAAGTCAAATTAACAAGCAGAAGCACTGTTTGTAATTTGGAAGCCATATTTCCGACCACTTTTTCTTATGTAGTGAAACCTGCCTATAACGGTCACCTCTGGGACCTGAAAAAAATGACCTTTATAAACAGGTGGCCTTTCTGTCCAGGTTGTTTTCTATAGAAAGTGTCATTTTGGGGGTTATGAAGAGTGACCTTTATACACAGGTGGCTGCTCTATAGAGGTGGCCGCTAATACAGGTTTGACGGTTTGCCATAACTATTGATATTGTGCGATTGAGGCACTTTCTTGTTTCACAAGTTTCAAACTATCAAATTATCTTGAATTTTTTGCATGTGGTTGTTGTGGCTTGCTAGGGGATCTCCAAAGCTAAGAAACGTGTTCTGGAAATTTTCAGCATAATATTATTTACTTTCTTATTGAAATTGATCAAAAATTTCATAGTGATGAGCTTCCACAATATTATGTTTGTTCATATTTCTAAAAAGGTTGATCATATCTGCTGCCGTCGGTTCATGGTTGTTTTAATATCAATTTTTCCTCTGTTTCTTTGTCAGGTCGTTATGTCGACATTACCTGGTTTGGAACACGACACAATTAAAACGGCAATGGTAGGTCACTCTAAACTTTCACTGTTCACGTTGTGCGAACTGATCTGCGAATCTCATAAACTTGTACCATCTGAATCCACTTTCGACATGACCCTGTATCATCTCTCGTTTGACACACTAAGTTACAATGGATAATTGAAAGCTTTTAAAAACTTTTTGGGTAGTCTCGAGGCATCATTCGTGTTCAGGGGGAGCAGAGGGGAGAGTAACATGGCTGCTAACGGGGCATGCAATTTCGGTCTCAATAAGGTACCCATTAGTTTAGAAATCATGTCCCAAATTTGTATCGTTTGTTTTCTCCTTGAAACATGATTTTTGATTAATTGACGGTAATTTGTTGAGAATCTTAGAGCACATTTACTGAACTCCATGGCTCTTCTGAATCGATTTCTTGTTTGTTAAATATGCTTCCCAATTTCCAGAAATTTATGCTATGCCGCAAAATTCGCATAATCTCAAATTTGAAGCTCAAAGTTTGATCTAAATTTCTGTCTAAAAGCCATTCAAAATAATATGATGATTTCTTACAATCTGAGTGGCAAAGAGTGAAATCTATTAATAAGCAGACATTGCAGCAGCACAGGCTTATACCACCTTATGCAATTTTAAAATATTAATTTCTAATCGCCTCTTTCAACAGCGTACTTGCTACTTGATTTTCGAGCGCTGCTGGTTTGACTGTACGATATCTAACCGTCTAGTGTAAGTGCAGCATAAAAGCTGCCTTCTATTCGTGTATTCTTAAAAATTTGTTGACATTTTTTTTCACAAATAAAGAGACATATATATCTACAATGCTGCAAAATTACTCAATATTTCCCATTCCGCTTTTGTTTTGCGCAATTTCATATTCTCTCTGTAATTGTCATCATTTTCTTTTGTTCCTGAATTAGAGTACATTCGATGGCTATTTATCGTCGCCTGATTCGCTTATCATTCCGCAATCGAATTTAATCAGAAGTACACGAAGCAGGTAAGATCAACTTAAGTATGAACAAGTGTAAACCCATCGCCTTCACTGTCTTTTGTTGCGAAAACGCGCGAGGATAGACGAGAAAATGAACAAGATCGATCAAATGTCAAGTTAAGCGGAGTTAACGCAAAATACGGCTGTAGCCTTCTATTCTTAGTCACGCCGATACCTTCTCATTTTGAAACCGAGTATAACAAACGTTGGCGAGCATACATATGTTTGTTTGTTTATCTTTTTGTCTGTTTGTTTGTCTTTTTGTCTTTTTCTCTGTTTGTCTGTTTGTTTGTTTGTTTGCTTGCTTGCTTGTTTGTTTGTTTGTTTGCGTGTTTGTTTGTTTGTTTGTTTGTTTGTTTGTTTGTTTGTTTGTTTGTTTGTTTGTTTGTTTGTTTGTTTGTTTGTTTGATAACTACCAGGGGGGGGATGCTGCGAGACTTGAGCATGTGTTTTACTTGTAAGTAGGTTCTGTTTTTTGTTTAATGCTACAGTAAATATTTCTAAAATATATTTAATTTATTTCGAGATTATTTTACATATTTTTTGTTTGTTTGTTTATGTATATAGGTTTGAGTATAGCGTAATATAACTATGGTGTTATTGCCTAACCCACATTCAAGTTTTCATAGCTTTCAGTACACAATCTTTCGGAAGACTTTAAATAGCGTAAAAAAATCATCTTGGTGTATTGCATTTTGAAAATGTTACCAATTAACTCCCAATTCGTCAAAGTTGATAGTTAACTAAAATAGAAAAGAATTCGTAAAAAGAAAACAATTAGTAACTAGAACACACAATTCTTGTCCAGAACATGTTTTTTAATGAAGTTAATTTACTTCTATCCATATAGAGAGATATCGCTAATATTAGTGAGCAGGACAAAATATGTATGTATATTCTAAGACATCATCAGATTCCATGTACTTTGTAATCCTTTGAAAAAACTCCTCTTTAATGTTTGTTTAGTAATTTACAGTACGCGAACGTTTGATCGAATGATATAAACAGATTCCTTCGGCGCGATTATTTCTTACATTGTACACTTCAAACCAGTAATCGCCTCTTAATATCACCATAAAGCCAGTCACTTAAACAGAGCCATGGCTGCAGCTTACTATACGGCCATAGCTTTGTGATTCCAAAACTTCCACTGCTCGTTTAATAACACTTGTCGCTTGATGAAACCAAACTTAATGGTCCCAGGATGGTCTTATGAAATATTTGATTGGTTCGTTCACCGATGTGTTTATTCAAATCCTGCATGATTGCATTTCTTTCCTGATCCGAAGCCAGTGTTTAGAGGCGTTTCTATTTATATTTTCCGTTTAACTTCATTTTGGTGACGATGGCCTGTTTTTTACTTTCAAAGAAGTTTGAGTTGAGCTGTAATTTGTTTATCACTCTTGTGTTAAGTCTTAAACACGCGGGTTTTTTTCAAACCTATTAACATTTTAAAATTTATCCAAACATGCTATAAACCACTTATATAAAATATTTAAAATAAGGCAGGCTTACAATGATTATTTGACATAATTCTAATGCTCTTTTTGTCATGATTGATTATTACTTATTATTATTTTTTATTATTATTAGTTTATAATTTAGTCATTATATTAGATGGTACATTTTCAGGAGGGCGTTTATGAATTGACGTCTTTCTGCTTTGGGAACGGACCCTTATTTCGTGGGGTGTGTTGACTGAGTGTTTCTCCTGCGTTTGTGGAATCTTCGGGGTGATGTGATTATCTTCAGTCTAGTGTCTGTGTTATTGAGGTTTGCTTTTTCATGCTGGTGGGTGCATTCAATGTCACATTAGTCGTCATCATCCTACTGTTTCGGCTGCGTTTTAATGACTGTGCTGTAGCGCCGCGTGTCGTCCGTGTTCAAACATTGAATCGTCGTCCCCTTGACAAGGTTGTGCGCGCTCGATCTCCTTATCGGTTTGGTTTTTGTTTCAACTGTCTTGATCCGGCCTTTCTCAGGCTTCCTTCCCGCTGCGAGTCCGTTGTTCAGCTAACGCGGTGCAGAGAGACACCGAAAATCATCGTAGCTCGCTGCTGCTAGCCCTCGAGTCCTTGTTGCCCACCCGTGAGACAGTTCTTGAAGTCGACGCAGCGAAATCAATCAAAACACGTATGATATGGTTTTAGTGGCCTGTATTTACATCCTAACACGACCAGGGTTCTTCCGTGAGACTGGCGTGTAGTATATCCTAGGAATGATTGTACATGCGAAAGCCAGCTCCCATCTTGGCCCTTATAAGAGAGTGCGCTCCCATTCCGTTTTGATCCGCGAGCGATTGACGAAAGGAGGAAGCAATTGGTGTTAATCGTTATTTAATTTATAATGAATCGGTGTCTTTATTCCTCAAGGTATATAGTCCTGGGGCCTATAAAAGGGTTCGAGGAATGCGTTTTATCCATGACGTTAACGCCTGGTGATGTTACTCGGCACCTGTTCGCGTCCTGTTTGTGTCACATTGCTCCATTTCAAATGATCAGAATCAAATGTTGTCTTCCTGCTGTCTTCATTGGGCATGTTGTTTGTAACAGACGCCCCGTCGTTCTTACGCTTGTTTGTTTATGCGCAATTCCATTACTACAAATTATCATTGGTTGTCGAGACCACGATTGTTTTTAATAGCAAAATGCAAACAATTTCAAAATCCCACGTTCGCTCTTCGACTTGTCATGTAATGCGAAACGACGAGGTGCCGACTTTAAGGCGACGTTTGAACGATGATTCTAATCTCGTTAGGTTCATTTGTCTTGTTCGACTTGTTCTCACGGTGTCAACAGGTGTCGGTACGGTGTAGAATGGTAGACCTTGTTGCGCTGCACAAAACCAGTAGGATGGCGCGTTGATAAAACCATCAAGACATCATCAAGCCGCTGACCATTGGGCTTCTCAGTCGTTTGCTGCTGACCTGGTGTGCTCGACAATGCACAGAGGCCGACTCACCATGTTTAGAGGCGATTTGGCTGGCGTGAGTTTGCGCGGGAAAATGTGATTAGGATGAACTGTTGATACGATCTATTTGAAACAATGCAAAGCCTCCTTTCATTCGATTGGCAGTTCGCGGGAAAACGTGGCTAGTTGGGAATGGCATCACGCACACATATCAAGCGTCTTGGTGAACCCAGGGCGAGTTGAATGCGGTTTGGCTGAATTTCTGTTGTTTGATTTCATTCACGCTCGGGCGGCCATCCTCGTCATGCTTCACCTCTTGCCATATTTTGCAAATCGTGGACGACCTCGTTCTCCATCTTGTCCTCTAGGTCACTACAGTGCGACTGCTAACAACGGCTATAAAGAGGTCGCGGGCTTGTTTATTCCGTCATCGTCTTGCGTAACAGTCCACCGCTGTGCCGCGACATGTCTTTTATACTGTTTTGATTTTCAAGTCGCTTACAACTGATCGAGCTGGACCTCACGTGGCCTGGCAATTGAAACACTCTCAAGTCGATCCGGATCAAGATTTGCCCGTGCGGGGTGATTAACGCGCTGTTGCTAAGACCGTTTGCTTTTTCTCACAAGAAGAAGTAACGAGTGCTATTGTTTCTTTGTTACCATAACAACAACGTGTCTCTTGATTTCCCTAGTATAGGATCGTGTGAATGCTTCTGACCCGTCTCACGTGGGAGCGCGCTCTCTGGGAATCCAGCTATAAATACATACCAATGTTTGTTTGTTTGTTTGTTTGTTTGTTTGTTTGTTTGTTTGTTTGTTTGTTTGTTTGTTTGTTTGTTTGTTTGACCTCGGCCTAATGACTGACGTAAATATTAGTCAATATACGAATGAGATGTAAAGGTCTAGTTTACAATTTAGAGGCTAATTTAGTGTGTTCCATGGTCTTCACTTTGATTTGACACTGTCCCTCGCGAAGTATCTTCAGTTGTTCGTTTGTATGTTATTCATCGTCTGATCTTGTTGATGTTGTGTCATTTAGGGATACCATTCACAAGCGAGCCGTCGATGTCATATTGCAGTCATACAACACCGTTCATAAGGAGATCTTCAATGGCGACAACAACTTTACCAATCCCCAATCGCTCCTTGTGCGTTCACCCGATCAAGTCTTCACACTACTCGCCTAGACAGACAGACAGACAGACCTCATCGTACTATTATGGACTATTTATGTTAGATTCAATGTGTCCACGTGGTCTGTGATTGAAGCTCATCGATTGCCTCTCTCCGCTAGACGACATTGTTCAATGATATTACTCTGACATTCTCGCGTGGGCAGATCCTTGTCACTGATTGACAGAAAGACATGTCAGTTATCACTTGGTGATGCTTTTACGAATCAGATTGGTCTTGATTTGCAAGTTGGCATTGTGCAACATCGTCTAGTCGCCATAGTCGAGATGAATCCCTCAGACATACAGGCGTGTCACACATGTCTACGGCTGATTCGATTATATTGCCCCATTTGAAGCAGCCACTGGATGAAATCAAAGCCACACCTCAATGAAGACGCAATTGTATTCTTTTTTTGTTGTTCTTTATAAATGTTCAACTTTACAACGAGACGACAAGTGCCTCTATAAACTTACACCGCAAAAAGATGTTTCAACAATTCTCATGACATTAAATAGATAGATTGTATATATATTATATATTGATGGTTTCATTTTCGTTTACATCTCTTCTCCTCTTCAATCGGTCTCTTACTGCTGGGTTGATGATGTTTCAGATTCACTGACAGAATCGTTTCTTTCTCCTTCGTCCAGCAGTTCTTTGAGGCAGCGGATGTAATGCTTTGCCAGGCGCAAGGTCTCGATTTGTGTCAGTTTCTGCTCGTCTTTATAAGGCGCAAGGAATGATGGGATAACCCCGCGCAGGACGTCGAAGGCGCCGTTCAATCTCGCTTGGCGTTCTCGCTCTCGTTCGTTCCGTCGTAGTTGACGTTGACGGAGAACAGTACGCGGCACCTTCGAACGCGTATTGACTTCTTGGAACGACGTTGACTTCCTGCAGGAGACGATAGACGCTGACGTCGTGATTTGGGCGTAGCTGTTCCTATCGAATGTATACGGCGCGGTGGTAATGGACGGTTGGACGGCGGCGTACATGCAAGCGCTGTCATTAGTCAAGGTTGGTACGTGATGATAAGCAGTGGTCGCATCGTGTGATGGCATCGGTTGGTAGTAGGCTGTCTCCATTGGAAGCATCGATTGAAGACCGTTGTACCACGACTGACCTGGCATCGTGGCCATTGCCATTATATGAGTAAACTTCTCTCTTTCCTTTGGCTTCCTCTGGTGTGTTGGCCTGCAGTGGCGTCGCGAGTTGTGCCTGTGCCGAGTGCGAGGCGTCCTTTTATAGGCCCATGCCCCTGAAGCCGCGGCAATTGTGTAGCAACGTGCAGAAGGGACATGTCGATTGAACAATAGCGCTGACGGAGATTGGCCGACATTGGATTTGACTCGCTAATGTGCTCCATTGGAGGGTCCGCTGATCAATGGCATTATGCGCCTGCTTTTGTTCCTGCTTACATTATTCAGGATTTATCAAAAGGTCATCGTCGTGTTCGCACTAACTAATAACCAAGCACAACCCATCGTCACTGTTACATATGCATAAGGCCTTCAGCTGACGCACTGTCCGCCTGTCTCATTTGGGGATCCCAATTTTACGCTGTTCGCATGCGACTAAGATAGAGGGACACTTCATGTTAGCTTCTAACATGGTTACTAGGTAGACCGCTGAACACTGGTGTCAGACAAGATCTGTTTGTAGCTACGATAACCGTGTCTGCTTGAACAATGGCCATTGGTTGAGGTTGATGCTCTCACGGCTAGATTAGCGCCTCGGTCGTCCCCGCCAGTTGCCAGGGCCCAGGTGCGCGCAATCGGGCCCGTTTGACTGTGGCATGACACGGCGTTCTTGGCTTGAGCGCCAGCCATATGGTCATCAATCTGCCCGCTTTGGCTAAGGCATTCCTTCCCATTCCACTGCTTGCCTGCCGCATAAGCTCACGGTGTCATTATATCCAACGCGTGCTTGATGACTTTCTCAATGGGGCAGATGGAGTTGTTAGCAACACAATCAAGTTACTCACTCATGTTAGCTCATCACAAGATGGTACGACGTCACTTTAAGTCATGCATTAAACAACAGATTGGCTGGAAAGGACACTCGCCACAAATGGACGAACCTTAATCTACTAAAGAGGAATTTGCTTCCTCTTGAAAACCATCGTTTGCTTCCTCTGTCCTTCAATCGGGCGTTGCTGCATTCCAATTAAAAAGATCACTCTCAGTATTTCCTGATGAATTTACATCTCATCTCTATAATTATATCTATAAACACTTTACATGTTTAATGCCAATTGGAAATTGATCTTTCTCTTCGCCATTTTCCTGCTTCATTGGCGGTCTGTGATCTGATTAAGATAATTGTAAACTAAATATCTATAAGCAAGTTTAATCAAACTATGTCGGCTGAATTGGATTATAACCCGCGTGCATCCTATTCCTTGATCGATTCCATCCACTTGAATGTTCGTGAGAAAATACGTCTCAGTTCAATTCTTCAATGCGACCAACAATCTCACTGAAAAACAAGTTACCAACATAATTATTGGGCACTCTCTGTCAAAATCAACCATTAGCGATCATCTGGTGTCTTATTCGATAAATTACGACTTTTTATTCTAGTCTTCCTACAGTCCTTCGTCTTAATTTAATTTCATTTATTTATTTCACGTTTATTTTAAAAGAGAAAAGTTTTAAATATTATCAGTGATGGATTATCAACAAGGGCAGTTGCAGTGAAAATATCCAAAAGCATTGAAACGGATTTTAAACCATGTAGTTCCGAGGTATAAATTTTGTCCCGGATTCTTGTAAAACTTACGTTTTAGTTCCCGTTTAATTGATTCGTGGTTACGATTCTCAGAAGGTTTAATTACTATGGTTTAATAAAAAGATCATCTCATTAACATTAGGAAGGCTTTTTAATTTCTGTCATAATTATATCCTTTCGGGATCTCTTTCCGTCTGATTGAAGTAAAATCAACGAGGTTGTGGCTGGTAGATTCTATTGTATATGGCGTCAAGGTTATCAAAAATAATTGCAATCACACGAACTTTGAAATAAACAATCGCGTGGTTTAAATATAATTCTGTCTTTCACATAAGCGACTAACTTCTTTTGGTATTGTAACATCGATTGCCACGTGGTGGCTGACTAGATCTGCTCTTGGATAAACTCAAGACTGCAGCCATTTAAACTATCCTCAAAATGATTCATTGTCATAAAAAAGCACGTGCAAGCAAGAAAGATTGCATGGGAATTCTTATTCTTCATTGAGAAAAGAAGTAATTGTTTGTAAAATGGATGGAGCAGAATAGAAACGAATTGGGTAGACTACAAACATCACTAAAGTGGTTGGATAATTCAGTTTTACGAGAAAGATGCTTGTGTAGAAAAGCAGTACTTGCTGTTATTAGTCGGCCCCAGCCCCTTATAGTCGTATAATTTGAAAGACTTGCGACATTATGGAGACATCAATTATGTACAGCAAGTGAATGTTCTGTAAATATTTGTGATGAACTCAGTATTTTTAGAATTGTGAAAAGATTGTCTTGCGACTATCGTCAACATTTTTACTCAAGTTAATCAGTTTTGGTGCTAAAAGAATTGCTCTTGAACAAATGAAATAACGGAAATATAAGTCTTGAAAGCAAACTGAAATTCTCTGTTGAACTCCAGTAGACTTGCATCATTCCCTGCTCATTCATAGCTTCTAATGATCTGCTAAAGTTAATAAGCAATACAGCTGAGTTTCAGCATCAAAGTCCAATAAATAAATAGGTCTGTGGCATATCGTGGGCTATACAGCTTAAGATATTTACAATTGCATTGACACAAGCTTTCAGTCTTCCGCGAAGTCTATAGCACAATATAGCCGGGAAATTGTAGCCGCTTACATGCAAAATGTTTCGGCGAATGCAATGTTTATATATCACGCAGTTTTGCATAATTGGGCGAGCAGCGGTTGAACTTCCCCATCTGGCAACCTCAATTTTAAAATTTAGTTCAACCCATCAATCAAATCTTTATTTAAAGGCGGTAAAAACCTGTAAAGACTTTTCTTCCACAGCGCCTTCCGGCCACAGTTAAAACAGTACATGCGTGAAATATGGAAAGTTAAAGCATAGTCAATAGAACAACCATTGTTCCATTGGTTAAAACCTATAATTACAATAGATTGTAAATGTATACATCCAAATTAAAACTGTGTTCAGCGATGATTTCAGATGTAACTTATGGTATGTTGCATGACTGATAGTTGTCATGCGTAAGAAAGTTCAAAACACTACCTAGTCACTATGGTTACTGTGTCACGTCGTCATACTATCACGTGATACAATTGGCGAAGTGCAGCCCTGATGCATCTCGGGACGCAAACCGACATGATATGCGCAAAATAATATGTTTAGTTCTTTTGAGCGAATGTTCACACGTACGCCCATTAACCGCCTTCGTCCTACCAGAATTATGAAGTTAATTACTGCTTATTGTTAAGATGCAAATTGCTACAATATGCTGCGCACAGTAATATAAATTCCAAACCCTTTGGTGTAGAAATGAGTGCGATTCTTCAAGAATATAACGGTTGCGGTTTTGAGAATGACCTCGATTTCACGAGAGTCGCGCAGCATTCAAAGAGGCTATTGCAAGAGATTGAAATATCTTCTGAGGCTTCAAAATGGTGAGTAGTGAGTCAATTTTAGTTCAGTTCTAACATGGTTCTAAGAATCTTAGTTGTTATTACTTACTTGACAAGTAACAATAAATGATGAACACCGCTATTTCTATTGAATAATGCTCCATGCAGAATGACTGATTTGATTAAATGCCATATCAATGAGACAACGAGTAGCAATTACAGAAAAAACAGAATCAGTATCAGAATAATTTCCTGACTGCATTTTATGCTGTGCGCGGAGAATTTATTCCCCGCGCAATCTCCACAACTGATCCGCGCAAGTCTCTGATTTCCACTAATTTTATTGCATCTTCAAATATTGGAAGAAGAATTTGTACAAGTTCTATCCGCGCACCATCCGCGCATTCTCAAAATCGAAATTTATGTTCTCCGCGCAGAAAACACAGAATGCAGACTGGAATAATTAATCAGATTCAGAAAGTTTGTATTGGTTCCACTTCTAGCCGCCTCGAGAGTCGAGAGGTAGGCTGCAGCGACGAAGTTGATAGGTTATAAGACTGCACTCACATTTTAGCGTTTTTCCGGTATATTTGGAGTCTTCCTAGTTTAGTTTCTTTAGTAGCCTATAGCTAAGCTTTTCTGACTTGTTTGTGCATCAGAATGTACTTGGGCTTGAACAAAGTTGTTCTTTTTCTGTTTCAGGCCAATGAATCCCCTTAGTCAATTCTGAGTGTAAATTGATACACAATGAAGATAGCACGTCTGGGATGCGATCATTCTTCCACTCTCTTCTCGCTCTCTATAGCGGTCATCATAACGCAACCTAAATGTTAAATAAGGTCCAGAATTTTTGTCAAAAAAAAACATCCTAAACAGATGGTAAGATCTGTTTTATTTGCTAAAAATTGGTGGTCCTGCCACCGAATTGTGCTATGATGGCCGCCAATCTATCGTCTTCTCTTTATCTGTTATAACGAGCAATGATGATCACAATGTGGTGGATTTTGGGAATTATCCTGAAAGATGATATCTCTACACTTGAACTGAGCTCATTTGTAAACGTCAATTTGTTTAACAATGGTAACCCAATCCAATAGGCCAATGGCTTGTCTTCCTGGAGACACTCGACAATAGAAATCACTCAAGACGCCACAAATATATGTGTTGAATGGGCCTGGACTTGAACCCGAGATACCTGACTGATAGCCTCGTTCGTACACCCACCCACTCCTCCTCGCCATAAATGCCTCTTTTGCATGAGGAATCTTGTCAATGACTTGAATGATTGAGCAAAACAAACATATATTTGTCTCTTCTTTGAGTACTGAGTAATAGCGAACCACTGACCATGGATGATACCAGAATTACTATACATACTATCCGCTAAACCACATCAACATATCTTGTAGCGTTGGATCAACAAACTGAACATAATACCACACTAACTTTATTCCAATTCTCAATAAATCTCACAAGTCAATTATGGAATTACAACAGCTAATGGAGTGTTGATTGTAGATTAACAATGAACTCCAAAGATGGGTGTTTCATCGGCATGGATCCCCAACATATCTACAACTTGATAATAATTAGCAAATTATACAAAACAGAATGCATTTGAGATTGAATCATTGTTGAATAAATTCTTCTATGAATACTTAAAAAGCCGGGTGATAAAGATGAACAGAGTTATCCAACAAAACCCAGCTGGAAGCTAGTAGGAGAAGTAGTTCCCAAATCAGCACTTTCTTCTTCTGTGAATCCTCTGCTCGACTTTCCTAGGTCGCGTTCCAGCAATATTTCAGGACTGTTTGCGTGCATTTGACCGTCGAGACTCAACAACTCATCATCCATGTCGATGTCAACTTGCAGCTCCTATAAATAAATGTCAACGTCAATGACAGGAAACAATTATCAAAGTACTATGAACCAGCCAATTAATTAAACAAGTTTTTTCAACAAGTCATCATCATTACAGTAAAGATAATTAATTGATATTGTTACAATTTTTTGAGAGGATGGACATAAAACGATCATTTGAAGACCTTTTTAACAAAGCTAATAATATAGGCAGCCAATTATGAAACAAATCTTAGACTGAACAAATTATTATCAATATCAAATTCGTTTTATGCACTTTGAATAATGATGTTATAACTTTTTGAGCCATTTGATCCGTGGACGCTAAGTACATGCTAGTAAGCCATACTGTAAGTATTCTTATTAATTGTGATGTTGCTCCCTCGACTTAAAATAAATGTCGAGACCACAGAACTATTACAATGTGTTTTTAAATCATTTTGCAATTGAAAATGTTTTCAGTAATGCTATGGTTGGGACAAACAAAATTTGTAATGTAATTAAGTGCCAAGTTTAAAATTATCGGTCACCTGTACAGTGTAACCCCGTTAATATCACCTCGGTTAATATCACAACCCGCTTAATATCACTTCAGTCTGAGAACCAAAGCACTGTCAGAATCAACTATTTTAACCCGCTTAATATCACGACCCGCATATTATCACGATTTTTGACTGGAAACCATAGTGATATTAACGAGGTTTCACTGTACTAAGATTACAGCTAAACAAGTTTATCCATAATTCCTCCGCACACCTTAGAGTGCAGCAAGATACAAAAAGTGCTACTTTTACCGTTGGTTCGGTGGAAGCTGGAGCAGAAGATAAGCATCTAGCCAAAGGTGCACACCATGCTGGAAAGACCTCAGTCAACGGTGGTCCTTTGTTAGTGAAAAGAGGTTTCATGTATCTTATAAAATGTAAAGGAAATTCGAAATTGCAAAAGTACAGTTACTCAACTAAGCAATAAATTTGAGGAAATGAAACAAATTCAATCAATTGCAATGGTTGTTGATAAAACAAGATCTTTCTATCAGAAAAGTACAACAGCTCAATTTTAATCAGTTATTGTTTTCTATGTCAATTCCGAATTTCTCTCGAGTTGCTCACGTCTCTCTCGTCATACTGTAAGCACACTCTCATTCCTCATTGACCTCAATACTGTACACTTTTGGTAATTACTGACCTATTTACAATGAAAACCATGTGAATTAAATTACCATACTATTTTACAAAATATACGATTGCTACTTGTTGGCCTTTTCTAGTTTTTTTCTAAGTTAGTTGATTGACTTTAAAACGAATAATAACGTCTTCTGTCCAATGGTCAAAAATAGAGTAAATAAGACAGCAGTAATTACATTAAGATGTGAACATTGTTTCTAAGTCATGAAAAATAATTATTAATCAAGAGAAAATCAAATTTCCAATCAGTTGAAAGGATACTTGAGGTCAAACCTATGCCAATGACGAACCCACCAAGAACGTTCAAAGTTCGCATTTTCATTGAGGTCAGATGCCTAAATGACACAAAAGAGAAGTGCAATCGTAGTAACTGTAAAATGAAACCTGTCTATAAGGGTCACCTTTGCGAACTAAGGAAATTGACCTTTATAGACAGGTGGCCTTTCTGTCCAGGTTGATTTTTATGGAGGTGTCATTTTAGGGTTATGAAGAGTGGCCTTTATGCACAGGTGGCTGCTCTATAGAGGTGACCGCTAATACAGGTTTGACTGTAAATGGAAAACAATAGATACAGTTGACTCCAGTTAATTGGATCGTCATATAATTGGATCAGCTGCTTAATAGGTAGAAATGAAAGTCTCCTGATGTTGTTTGATGAAGCAGAGCCGACTCAACAATCCAAACAGTATGCTCCAACAACGTAAATTTAATCACGGTTTCCTATTGTCCTGAATGCAGTTGGAGTTAATGCAAGCCCAAGTGCAACGTGAAAACTAGGGGGAACATGGCGACGTTTCATTCGCACAGTCATGGAATGATGTTAGTATACGCCATCTTGGGTCCTCCCATATTGTCATTGCATGATGCATTTCACTTGACATCTTTGAGAGAGTCAGCCATTTTGTTACACCAGAAGGATATCAAATGGGGAGAACCACGGCCTACTGCAGTCTCTCTAGTCTCTAATTTACAAGCATGTAACAAATGCCTACTTGGGCTAGTATTCACTAAAGACTAAAAGACTACTTTTTGGAGCCAACTAGTTGACCAGTACTGATTTGCCATTGATGAATTCTTACCAAGACTCACAACATATCACGATACGGGTTCATCGTAGCTTCAAAAGAAAGATACGAAAAACAAAGTGGGTAATATAAATTTCTGACCTGTGCCTCTCTTGCAAGTTCCTCTTCGGGATCGACACCAACACTAAATCGAATTTTAATCAGAAATTAATAACAGAAGAAAATTGAAACATATACTGCATACCTGACACCGCTGCCAGCAATGGTAGAACGGGGCACAATGTATTCATTCATTGACTGTTTCATTGGTTTTGTCAAATAGAAAATAGATTACCTCTGTTATTCTATTCAGTAACATCATATTGTCAAATTTGTCTTTCAACTGACCTGATGTTGAGCTTTCTCAGAGCTTGAGTTGTGAGACCTCCATTGAATATGACCGTTACCAGGACAACCATGAGGACTGCTGTCAGCATCAACTGTCGAGGTATTGACGAGGTGTTTCGAATGGCCAATGCAAATGCAACAGCACCACGTAATCCTACGTAACATCAATCACAGCATTAACAATAATTCAGTCAATATAACCATGGTAACGGAACAAAGGCAATCACCACTGACATATTTTTATGTAAAAGGTCAGTAGGCTAACAGAGATCTAGATTACATGTTCGTTTCTGAGATCAGTGATCTGAATTGCTTTAGTGGAATTATCATGGCTTGCAGAATTAAAACAATTCGCCAACAACGACACGAAATAGATGTTTTCCAGTTCAAGTTAATTGCTTTGATCAGTTAAGACATTCTGCTGCTGGTGAATTTCAGTCGCATCTGGCACCCTTAAGACTAAGAGGCAATGACAGCAACCTATTTACAATCATCGTTATCAACACAGCTTAACATTAATGATGGTAAACTTCAACATAGAAAGTTCCAATACAATGTGATATGAAAATTGGAAGTGAACTCATTGGATAACCTTACCAGAGAAGAACAGCATATGCTGAAAATGTGCTGGAATTCTTTTAGTTCGGCCCAGATTCAAAATAAACGACAATGGATATATATTCATGAGTCTGGATATTGCTAGAGCAAGCTACAGATTGTCAAGGAGACAAATGAAGAACACGGAAATTAGCATAAGGTTCTAAAATCACATAAAAAGCTCAACATTTTCTAAACAAATCGGTTGATTAACTGCTAAAGAGTAATATAGTCCATTTATAATTGTACAATGTTACCTCGTTAACAACACCTCAGTTAATATCACAACTTGTTTAACATAATTCAATTTCAAAAACCAAGCCGTCTGACAATCAACTAGTTTTATCCGATGCATATCACCATTAGCCTATTATCACGCTATCTGACTGGAAAATCATAATTAGCGAGGCTGCAATGTAACAAAGTATTCCTTTCACATTTTGTTTATCCTTTAAATTTATTGAATAAAAACAGTTTTAGAAATCCTGTTCAAAAAGCTAAGCCAACACTCATTGGATCAATCAAAATTGGCATGTATCTGCTTACGATCAGATGATGTTGTTACGATACAACAGTAGACAAAATAAAATGAAAAAAATAATAATAAAAAAATATGTCAACGTTCTTTGATTTATGAAATTCACTAACCGCAAAAGTACTTTCAATAAAAGTCTGATGCTCTGGGCAATCTTTCACTGCATTTCATGAAAGCTGAGGTCTTATTGCTTGACAGCAGCTTGGTCAAACATTGTTAACTGTGAAATCTATAAGGAGCCATGATTTTACATGAGGAGAGTTATCAGTGACTTTCCTGAAAGCAAAAAAAATGGGGCTAAGAGTCTCTTTCGATGTAGGGGTCTGCAGTCCTCCCCAAAAATACTCTAAAAATGACTATAATATTAAACACAGGACAGGATACAAATGACCAGGAGATGAAGCCTGGATTCCACTGATGTTGACCGAATGTGAACACGGCAAGACCCATGTACGAGAAGATGAAGTTTTCAGCCAAGAAGTTAAGTAGACCAAATATCTAAAATAAAGCAAGAAATAATCAATGACATATACAGTGAAACCAGTCGATAACAGTCATCTCTGGGACCTGAGAAAAATAAAGAAAAAGTACCAGAGCGGCCTGCTCCCTACAGTGAGGTATTACTCCAATCATTCTTCACAATGTGCAGAAATGCAATAGAATGCCTTACCCCCTCCCAGATTGTCTCTGTGTGTCTTCCTATGAGTCGTTGTAGCTTCTACACATCAAGTTTGATTTCCATTTACATTTAAGTTACAACTTGGTTAAGCGTATCTGTCCAGTTATGACAACAAAGTGTAGGTTCGTATTCTCTCTAACATTTTTCAAATGATACTGTTTCTTTAAATTCGTTATGACACAAAGCTACCGATAATGCGCAACTATGCATTTCGGTGCAGCAATAACAAAGCTTTTGGGAGATTTGCCACTCAACTATATCATGGTTCTACCCTGTACTGACCGGGGATTTACGGCGTCCCTCAGATCCCCAGCTGTAGCAGAAAAGATTGTGAATCTATGCTTGTTGGTCCATCCCAATACAAGTTTCTGCATCTGCTACTGATACCTGATGCTTTCTTCAGACACTAGCCAGCAAGTGTTGTGTTTCCTGTGTGCTGGGATGCAGCACATGAGATTGTTTGAGCTTAAAACACAAATGGTTTTTAACTACGGGCAAACAGCAACCTATTTGAGTTTCAGTAAATGAAAGCAAAATCACCCACCAAGCACAAAACAAAGTAATCAATTTATGGTGGCATCAATGATGCAAAGACAGTATCAATGCATGCACCATCACATGCCCGATAAGCCCAATCTAAATCATATCTATTTAGCTAGCCGAATAATTTCACTTCCATCGACATACCTCTTTTGTTGCCACTTGAGATTGTGGTGACATGTTGTTGTATGTGTAATGCGCTTGCGAGATACCACAAAAGAGAACAGCCACAATTCCTAAAGCAGACACAGCAATTGCATGCAAAACCTGTTACAATGTACCCGCGTTGAGTTAATATCATTATTTGCATGCTGACTAAGTTCGAAATCATAAACGGGTTGTAATCTTCAGCAGTTGCATCACAAGGAGCAAACATGAAAACTAAAGCTGATGGATTTGCACATTTAATGCACTTTAAAACAGCATTCATCTTTCTTGAGGTAGGATTTTAAAGAAAATCAGCATTAAGACATTAAAAAGTAGCAATTGTCAAAATTTAGTCAGTAAAATAATTGGAATATTACTGATCGGCTTGTCGTGGTCTCTTAACACAGGTAGTCTCATAACACAGGTGATCTCTTAACACAGGTGGTCTCTTAACACAGGTGGTATCTTAACCCAGGTGGTCTCTTAACACAGGTGGTCTCTTAACACAGACAGTCTCTTAACACAGGTGGTATCTTAACATAGGTGGTCTCTTAACACAGGTTAAGCACAATAGGGCAATCACCAACCTGTTAGACCAGCAATTTCCGCCACCAGGAAAGTACTGTACGACATCAAACAAAAGAGCGCTGTTTCAAGCCTTGGAAACTGTTTGATGTTGGTCAGTTTCGTAAGCTGATCATATCGCCATCAAGGATAAACCAAACCAATCAGAAAAGACTACAGTCAAACCTGTATTAGTTGCCATTTCTGTAGAGCAGCCACCTGTGTATAAAGGCCACTCTTCATAACATTAAGATGACACTTTCTATTACAACCAACCTATACAGAAAGGCCACCTGTCTATAAAGGTAATTTTCCTCTGGTCCCAAAGGTGACCAATTATAGACAGGTTTCACTGTATTTATTTACTCGCCAAAATAAACTAATGAATGAGATAACAAAGTTAATATCTCAGTGAGTCTTCACAGCACCATTGAACACGAGAATATGAGCCCAATTTTAACAGCAGAGCATGTTACAAATACCAACAACTGCTAACGGTTTTAGCAAGCGGTCGGGAGAGACAAGAGCGCTACGTTCATTTTATTCCAAATCTCTAACATAGTTGTTCACCCTTGTCCTGCTATTGACGTGTATACACGTTTTCAAAACAGGTCAAAAGTAGCAACACATAACCAATCAGATAGTTAGTCCTAAGAATGCAACCAATCAGCAATTGGTGAAGCGACTTCAAGTCTTCATTTAATATTTTTACGCGCAGGACAGGGGTTAAAATAAATATGTGCAGCATCTTAAACATTATCCAGAGAGGGAATGATTTAGAATTCTTTTAAAATAATGAATGATTATTTTGAATCTACCTATGTAGCTACGTTATATATTTAGATAGTTTTAATTATTATGATTAAAAGTCCATCATTTTAGATATTTATTGAATGCGTTTATGAATTTGAAACAGAAGCTGCTCTGGATGTGTGGTGGTTAAGATCTGATTGGTCAGAAAGGATACCAGTGCAGTGCCAAGGCCCATTAATCCACCAATGAGGAATGAGCCACCAAACACGCCAATGAACTCTCCAATGGCTTTGAAAAATGAGATTCCCTCAAAGCTGCGAGAACTGTAAGACTCAATCGATCTGCAAAAAGGATCCACACTATGTAATTCTTGCATGCACACAACTCAGACAGGGGTGGCACCAGCGGGGGGCTCTGGTGGCTGTAGCCCCCATCTTGTCGGGAAAATCTAGCCCCCCATCAGGGAATCTGCAGCTACTCCGTCGGGGGAAGCCTAGCCCCTCGTCTGAAATTTTCTGGCATCACCCCTGAATCCAGAGGCTACATAAATTTCCAACTATTGAAAGCAACTATGATACATCAAAGCATAAACACTAAGTGAATGCACAAAGCAAACAAGAGTTCATTATTTGATGACTAAAATGATACAATCAAATCCAGTTGATTTACAACTCAAAGGAATTCGTTATTATTGCTGAATTATGCGACTGTTCTATTCTAGAAAGTGGACATATTTTCCATAGAAGACACGGGTGAGCACGGTCTCAAATATTTACCAAAATGATTTTTTATGCTATGTACGATCAACTGAGGTCTATAGGTCAACCTTGTGAAAATACCAGCAACATACGCTAACTTTGTGTGAAAATATCAGAAATATACGTCAACTTTGTGTGAAAATATCAGAAACATACGTCAACTTTGTGTGAAAATATCAGAACCATACGTCAACTTTGTGTGAAAATATTAGAAACATACGCTAACTTTGTGTGAAAATATTCAGAAACATAAGTCAACTTTGTGAAAAAAGGAGAAATGTTCATGGAGGAAAGCAGATTACACTGCTTTGCTTGTAGGCCCATACACAAAGCAGTAAAGTTATCGATCATTTACAAACAGTTGAGGTATGCACACAGGCTATCTGCTTGCTTGCTTTTAAGTGTTCTGCTGTAAGTGTTAAGTAACGCGAGTTAAGGTTTCTGTCCTACCTGTAGAGCACAATAGCAACTGCATCGTTCATGACACTTTCTCCAAACACCAATGCATACAAGTCCACATCAACGTGAAGATCGTGAAATATCGCCAACACAGTTACTGAAATAAAAACACAGACAAACGTCATCATCGTAAGAAAAGCCACCCAATTGCCACCCATGATAGGTTAAATACATACACGACTTACACGTATAGTGAAACCTGTCGATAAAGGTCACCTTTGGAACCTCAGATAAATCATTTAATGCCTTTATAGACAAGTGGCCTTTCTGTTCAGGCTGATTCTATAGAAGAGGTGGCTGCTAACACAGGTTCGACTGTACACTGTGTACAGTCAAACCTCTTCTAGCAACCACCTATATAGAGCAGCCGCTTGTGTGTAAAGGCCACTCTTCATAACCCAGACAAGAAATTATAGGTTAGCAGTGGTAGCTGTGAGATATTTCCCTGATTGAAGTTAGATGACACATCAGGAAGCTATTCCGTATCAGGCGCAGCAGGGCTGAGCAGGCTATTTATAAAAATAACACAGCAGCCTCTCTATGTAAACTTTAACACAGCAAGATTTCATCAGGAGAGCTTTGTATCTTGCAACAGAAACAATTGAGGAAGGAACCAGTTGCTCATACAACCCCTATTATAAGCTATTTCTACGTTTTCTTCCTAATGATGCAACACCATTTTGCTCTCACCAGGATCAGTGGCAGATATCAATGATCCAAACAAGAGACATTCCAAGAAGTTAAAATTTGCAAAGACTGATGATGGCAAAATCTTGATGAAAGCATAGATGAGAGACCTACAACAAAACAGATTGCAATTAAAGCTCAACATGGTTAAAATGTGACACGGTGGCTGTACCGTAAGTTGATTGGCTAGCTCATTACGAAGGTTATACGAAACATTTCTTGCTACAAGAATTGATGAGAAATGTCCCTTGTAACAACAACATTTTGTAATTGTTTCAACTTGAAAATAGGATTGGATGTACAGTATACCGAAACATTGCAGGAAATAAAATATTGCAAATGAAATTTCTTGTCAAATCTTTACGAAATTGTTCATATCAACAAGCAATGAAATTTATGAAAATCTACAAATGGGAGTCTAGTTTTCCCCAAATCACAGACCCTCAGTCATTACAAGGTTCACTTTAAAAATGAAATTTACTTAAAATAGAAACAAGGAAGGAGCTAAGGAAGTTCAATGGAGAGAAAACTTTGGCCAAGTAATTAAGGTAGTTCAATTCTAAAACAATTAGGTTCTTAAGCAGTCTGACACATTTTCTTAACTAGAGCACACCATTATAGCATGCAAATCACAGACATTCAGTCTTACCCAAACACAATGCAAGAAATGGTTGTACCAATAAAAGCATACATCAGAATGGCACCGATATTTCTAAAGAAGAACCTCTGCAAGAAAAATACAACAAATGAAACTCACAAAAACTATAATAAAGAAAGTGTATGCTGTCTAAAGTCACGATGAAACTTTCTAGCACCTTCTTCATGTCGTATCCAGCAAAAAAGATAATTGGTGGCAGCAGAACATAGAAAAACACTTCTGGGTCAAACACAGCCTGAAAGAAGAGAGATCGAAAACATCAGAAAACCGCATTTGCTTAAATTGAGACTGATAAGGGCATTGTTTGTAAATATGTGAAGATATGATAGACACAGTGATATACTCTCCCATCAATATCATCATCAATTACCATGACAACAAACCCAGGTGAGCCATGGAGTGCTTTTGTTGGACAGGAGAACCATAAAAGTAGTCAATCGTATCATATAGGTAGTCTATAATGGAGCCTCTGCATAAATGTCTATCGTTTGTATAAGCTAGGAGAGCACAAACAGACACTATCTGTCTCAGTAATCTACAAATTTAATCTGATTGTAACTTTATATTCATAATAAGAGACTGCAATAAATAAATAACTTAGAAGAGTGGCACTTAGCTCATCGTAGTGAACACAGAAATTTACTACTTCAATTTTAGTAAATTATATAGCTGGATATCAACTGACGCTGTTTCATGTAAATTCAATTTCTGTTTGTACGTAAAAAGCTACACTACTGTTTGTTGGCTGTATCGGAACACGCTTGTGCAGCTGCTTAGTCAAACAACAGGATACAGAGTCATAGCAATTTTGTTGAAACTGAGAGCAAAACATTGACAATTTAGCTTGTCACTCACAGCAAACTTTCTCTTTCGCCCAAAAAGTAATAATGTTGTTAAACTGAAACTAAACTGAAGTATTATGGTTTCAGTTACTAGAAGTATCAAGGTGAGTAGGCATTGGTGTTTTCAATGATACAAACGTCTTTCCCATCTGCCTTTATCAATAGAGAGTTTTAGTGAAGCGTTGACTGCACAATGGCAAGGTCACATGTAAGCAAAGTAAAGCAAATCATCTGTATTTAATCATTTGTAGAGACTTGGAAGCAAGTTGTCTACAAAAGTAATGAACATACGTCAGCTGGGTGTCTAAGATGGATGTGCAGAAATGGCAAACAAAGTTAACAAAATATGGCCAGTAGAAAGGCCTCAACAATTCAAACAAATGCAACCTGAAATGTCTTGTAATCACAGTGGAAGTTAGCTTAGGTACTTTTCAATTGCTGAATAACGTCTTCCTCAAAGAAGTTGCTTATCTATCTATGAGAAAATTTCCTCTCGACAACAAGGAGAGAAAGACCAACTTGACTTCGAAAACACGTCCCAACAACTGCTGAGGTCACAAAATCAGGAAGAATATCCTGTCGAAGGGGTACTGAAACTCTAATATAAATTGATCAAAGCAATATATATATACATATACCGTGCTACCACTGCTACAATATACCTACCATCTGTTCCAATTCGCTTCCTTGTCGGTAGGTTGTAACCAGAGGCCCTCTTAGTGAGTATGAATATTGTGCGCCTTTGCTCAGGTTAACCCACAGTGTCTTGGGAGCGACTGTCTCATTCAATGCATTTGGCAGATGGAATCCTGTTTGCGTCACACCTCCTTTGTATTTGATAATTGCACCAATGATCATACCTGTTGAATAACAAATACAATTATTTCTCAAGTATATTAACCCTTGTCCTGCTATTGACGTGTATACATGTTTTCGAAACAAGTCAAAAGTAGCAAGACACAACCAATCAGATAGTTAGTCCTTAGCAAGCAATCAATCAGCAATTGATGAAGCGACTTCACGATTTCATTTAAATAGTTTTACGAGCAAGACAGGGGTTAATATTTTCCAGCTGTCAATCAGATACTAATAGTAAGGACAACAATATTTAACATTAAATATAGTACATAAATACTAATTACACTACAATTGCATGGATTTTGAGTTAAAAATTTAATTAAGTAAATCATAACAAGTATTTAACCCTTGTCCTGCTATTGACTTGTTCAAAGCAAATCAAAAGTAGCAACACATAACCAATCAGATAGTTAGTCCTTAGCAAGCAACCAATCAGCAATTGGTGAAGCGACTTCAAGTCTTCATTTAAATAGTTTTACAAGCAGGACAGGGGTTAAATACAATGCTTAGAATTGCTCCTTCAGAGTATTGAGTCTTGAATCCAGATTTTGACACTGGTGATGTGAAATGATCAACAATACTTTAAGGGAGCGTAAATATTTGATAAGACAAAAAACTTGTTTTAGGGCCAGTTCACAAGGGGGCAAATGATCATACCTACCCGGATGATCCTGGAAAACAGGAGTAAAACTTGATTCGCTTTCACAAGGCAAAAGTGTGACTCCTGCTGAACCGGAGGGAGATTTTAACGCATGCGCGTTATGGCGCATGTTCATTTCAACATGATGTCTTCAATCCAACAGGTCTGCATTGCCCTCGCTGTTCTCATGTCAACAGTCAACTGGTAAAAATATGCTGTCCATATTGTTCAGATTGTAAACGACGAACAAGCAGTGATCTTTGGAACAGGCATGAACAGCGACAGTGCACCAAACAACAACACAAATCTCGCGCGAAAACTCCGTAAGGAGCCTGGACTAAACAGAACTTGTCTCAATTGCTAGGATCATCCTCCCAAACACCTTTCACAAGGGGAAAGCGAAGTGAAAAACACCTCGCTTTGCCTGGATGATTCGCCCCTCTCAGGAGGTTCATTCTTTTGGCCGGATCATCCGCCTTGTGAACGAAACGCACGTAAACAATGGAGCCGCATCATCCTAGGTGCCAGGATCATCCTGGTATGTAGGATCATTCACCTCTTTATGAACAGGCCCTTAGACCAAATGCGAGCAGGTCAAGTGAGGAGCTATGTCCTTGGAAACCTATACTAACTCCGTCAAAGTGCTCAAGCACGCAAAAAGATTCGCAACCTTAAAAAACCCGTGTGAGCTTCTCACGGATCACTTTAGCATGGGGACAGTGTTTCTTCTGATATCCTAAATGGATATTCTGGATCTGCTCCTGCATAAGTTAGAGTAAGGCAAAGTTCAGTAGGCCTATGCAAGAGCAGCAAGACTGCATTCTAGGCTGTGTCAAACTCCACACCTGATCAGAGCAAGTCTCTGGTTTTGACTAATTTTAATAATTTAGTGCATCTTGAGAATATTTATTTGATGAAAAATTTGTTGGAGTCCTAGCTGCATCCGCGCAAGGCGCACCATGGATCTCAGGATATGCGCATTCTCAAATCAAAATTTCTGTTCTCCTCGCAACAAACACAGAAGGGAGAAGGCAGACTGTGCTCTCTATTTTAGAGATAAGCTGAAAGTTTTGCCATTGCAATCGTTGAATATTTTGCAATAATAACCTGTGCAGGTTTACAAATTACAACTGACGCGCAGACACACACAGCGACAGTCGACAAGGGATTAGCGCACCGGGTCCGGCCTCCAAGGCCAAGGGAAAGATAAACAGTGACATTTGGTGTTCTCCAATTACAAGCCCAATAGATTAATATCTTACCGTATATCATTGACAAACCAGTTTCATGCATATATCGGAATCTTTTTGCTTTAAAAAGCCATATTGTGAGTACAGTGACAATGAGCAATCCCACGACCATAAGGATAAGAGCGCTATCCAAAACATGACCCTTCTCGGCTTTCGATTCGGTTTGGTCTTCAATATTCTCTCCATTT
>OFHS01000326.1:35612-47470 GCA_900245855.1 Calvadosia cruxmelitensis
AACATCCGCATCTGTCCACAAAGCAGCCATATTGTCATGACCTCTCTATTGGAATTTCGCTTATCGCATGACGCAAATCCATGACTTAGCTGCACACTGATAAGAATTTTTACGACTTCCAATTCAATAGAAATATTTAATTCTACTGTTATCTCATTGCAAGAAAGACGTGATCTTTCGTAATTGAAGGTAGAGCGCGTGATTCCAAGTCCAATAAATCGTTTATTTTTACAAGAAATCTATTTTCGTACATATTGCTGAGATCTTCGCATGGTCGTGTCGTCTAATTTCAGCTGCATTCGACTACCTGCTAACAATCTTATCAATTATTTAACCTACTTTGTAATAAATGCACGGTTGCCTGCCTAGCTCAAATTTATTCGGATATTTAAAAATTATTTTCATATTTTGTCTATGTAGAAGAAAAGACTGTAGGGAGTAGGGACACATAAAGTTCCAGACAGTGCAACCTGTGCAAATTTGTATACAGTAGCTACGGTTTTCCAGTCAAAAGTCGTGATTGTAGGCGAATGCGTAGTGATATTAAGCGGGTACAAATAGTTGATTCAGACAGAACTTGGTTCTCAAATTGAAGTGATGTTAAACGAATATACTGTATTAATACCGAATATATTAATATTAATACTTGATATTAATATCGAAGGGCCCGGAGGGAAATGGAACTTTTTGGTAGTTGGGTGGCGGATAGCATGTCCAAACAAAGACAGCTTCAATCTCACGGAAGCGGGCTTCATGCTCGTGATGCGATGCAATTCGCAACTCTTGATGGCCTGGGGATAGTTGACAATCATACAGATTCGCAGAAGAGCTCTGTGTATGTGGCATCGATTTTCTCTTTCATTGGCTCTGGTAGGACCCACGACGCTCCGCTTTACAACAGAACGGATTATACACAGGCGATGAACAAATTTGCTTTACTGATCACACTACAGCCTCTGAAGACCACACCTTTTGCGGTTTGCGCGTTGCTACCCATGCAATCTAGCGCCGCTTACGAAAGCCATTACGCCTGTTCCGCACGTCGCACTCAAGAAATCAAAGTCAACATATATCGGCAAGACATCTCCATTGGAGGTCCTGATAGCACTGTGAGAACCATCACCAATATGCATGACTTTGGTCTTTTCTGGGATATACTTTTTGGTCCACGTCAAGTGATGCTGCTTCAAAGAGAGTGAATTGACACTGAACAGAGGAGATAAAACGGCTTCATGGCCGAGTGGCAGGAATGCTGGCTTTCGTTCCCCGGGTACGGGGTTCGAATCCCAGCCGGACCTGCTGCTTGGACCATGTTGCTGCCCTGGTGGCGAGGGGCTTAATGTAACGCGCCGTGCTGCACAATTATCAGTACAGAGGTGATTTGAAACGTCCAACTATGGTCCAACTAATAGTTCTAGACAAGGGAGCCAGCCCTTTTAATGAGGGTGGTGGAACTCGTAAAAAATCCCCCTAAGTGCCTCCACCATTCATCCAAAGAAGTGTCTGTCTCCATGTGTGGCAGTTTAAAAAAATCAAAGGGGATATCAGTTGTCACTGTCACTGAGTACAGAACGATGTCGTCAGTATACGCCAGCGCTGGCAACTTCACTGCTGGACGACGATTCCAGTCTCCCACGAACTGTATATAGGATGCCAGATGATGCGCTGCATGTATTAGAGGAGTCGTTGGTTATGCGCACATATGCCTTAGAGGGCGTATATAATACAGCACACACCATCAAAGCTGATCTCGATGCAATTTACAACTGGTGCAAGGCAGACAGTCTCCTTGTTAATCCATCAAAACCAAAAGTGCTCGCCATTGGTCATCCAAAAGTATTATCCAGCAGCAAAAAGCCTGACCTTCATCTCGATACATCACAATTGGACTACTGCGAATCTCGTATTGTTTCCTCTCTACAGGGTATAGTCACGGTGACCTTGAATGCGAATGATGGCGATTGGTTCCCACTTATCATCGTATTCATGACGAGCAGCACAAGCTTGCAGGACATCAATACAACTCCAATAGTCGCCACGGACTGGAGATACGGCCTCAAGTCCTATTTTTACAGGGGTCCGGTGCTTACTCATCTGACATCTTGTGAGGATTACATTAAATTTATAATGCATTAAAAACAGCAGATAAATTTCAATCATGGGCGTTCATAAGTATATTTAATTCCTTACAAAACATGATCTTTCTAACACAGAAAATGTTACGTACAAGTTCAAATGATTACGTTATGTAATCCACGTAGCGAACTATCGAATAAAATCAGATAAAAACTGAAAGTGTCAGACGAGGCGGGTGCATGAGTCTGTTGAAGCAGGCAAGCACCTTGACACAGGTCGTCGATCAATATGCATTAGTAACGACTACGCTATCTTATAAGGCCATTCATTGAAGACGAGACAGATCCAAAGGCGTTGCCTTTCTTTTGACGGGTTCGTTCCTTCTTCTTGTCAACGCCAAAACATTTCCACAGACGCAATGTTTCATCAGCTGCGGCAGAAGCAATTGTCGTTTGATCTGGTGATTGTGCGAGGTGAAGCACGCGAGCCGTATGTCCTGTCAACCAAAACAAAAATAAGTTCAGTTGACCTGTCTTAACGACCACCTGTTTAAGGAGACCACTTTGCAATGACTCATCAACAAGGCCGTTTAGTCAGTAGGCACTCAAAGTACGTGCTTTAGGAGCTTAATCTAGACGAGACCTTCTCAATTTCAATTCAAATATTCAACTGAACAGCATTTACAGAAAGTTCAGCGTGCAATCAACTGCAGAGTGCTCTTGGGTTAACGTTTCCCACTTTGCTGTTTGTAACTAAAACAAAAATCTTTATGATACGCTAATGGGCGAATATTTTAACGGTAGCTAGTTTCAGGCTATTTAATCCTTGAAAATAGGCTCCACGTGGGTAAAGTGCATCAGGCCTTCTCGATACTTAAAACGGCACCGCGGCCCTCCTACTGCTAAAACATCCAGGTCAGTCGTTATAAACTTATAGTCCTATTCCATTCTTCTTGTACATTCAAACCTGTATTAGCGAGTACCTCTATAGAGCAGCCACCTGTGTGTAAAGGCCACTCTTCATAACCCAAAAATGACACTTTCTATAGAACTCAACGTAGACAGAAAGGCCACCTGTCTATAAACGTCATTTTTCACAGGTCCCAAAGGTGACCATTATAGACAGGTTTTACTGTACCTGACTACCTGACATCCTGACTCACCCGTCAAATCAGTGACTCGTTCCATGCTGGGGTACTTCCAAATCGACAGTTGGTTGCGTGAAAACCCGTGGCCCGTCACGATCTCTTTGTGTTCTTCTGACCACAGTATTCCAGACACCTTTACAATGAAATTCAAATAGGTCCCATCAGACATGGAACAGAATTAACCATGCCCGCTACAAAGCCAAAGCCTGGACAAAAATAATTTATGCTTAATTGATATGAACAAATTTATGTTTAAATTATAAACAATACATTACCCATCACTGAGATTTCAAACTTTAGCAAAAATTCAAGATATTAATGATAGGCTATTGGAAAACAACAAGTACATGATGGAAACAATTTTTATTTAATTATCGGAGTATAGTTTGCATTGGATTTTTACATTCTGCAAGTACAGTCAAGCCTGTATTAGCGGCCACCTCTATAGAGCAGCCACATGTGTATAAAGGTCAGAAATTGATGCAAATTTTGAAAGGTTTAGCATAGATGTGGCTTCCGACTGGAATTGTATTACAGTCAAACCTGTATTAGCGACCACCTTCATAGAGCAGCCACCTGTGTTTAAAGGCCATTCTTCATTACCCCAAAATGTGAAAATGACACTTTCTATAGAAATCAACCTGGACAGAAAGGCCACCTGTCTATAAAGGTCAGTTCCCTCAAGTCCCAAAGGTGACCGGTATAGACAGGTTTTACTGTACGCATCTGAACAAGTAAATAAAGATTTGTATTGCAAGGTGAGCAAAAGTCCTGCTATGGAGCAAACCTGTGAATCGGTGTCTAGACTTTGGATGCAAACGCCACTGCTTGCATTCCAAATCCTCATGTGACGATCAGCTGTGCCTCCACCAGTGCCTAAAATATGCCGTTGCCATGGACACCAAGATACAGCCTAAAGGATAACAACAATCTTAATTGAATTTATTGAACATCTCAACAGTGGAATTCTGTTGTCTATTTAGTAATACAGTGTTAGACAAGAAAGATTGTTGTATCAAATAAACACTTAATGCATGTGCTTTAGATCATCACTTTGGATAGGCCCTTTTCAAAGACAGTTTTCAGCGTTCAAAAATGAGAAAGTAATTTAGATTGCATTAAGTGAAATCCCCTGCAGAGTGCCAATAAATTAATGCATTCTAGTTTGCCGTGTGCGAGCACGAGCAAATTATTTTCTGACGTGTCAAATAAAGAAATTTTAACAGAGCTGTACACTGCTTTAAACCCTCTTGACTGTTGAGAGGGTCCTGCAGTTAGTGCAGACAGATACGATACACCCCCATTGCACCCTTATTTGTCAAATTTAAAAAGGTACCAAAGGGTAAAACAACAAAAATCCACAGAAATTTGAAAATCTGAGGAAATTTGCCATCCTTGATCAAGCAAAACAAGATGTAGACCATTAGAAGGCATGCTGACCGAATGACGAGGAACGCACCTTTACAGCTGCCATGTGGTGGGCGAATGTCTGAAGTGGCGACGTCGCAGAATTATTAGAAATTGATCGTTCGTCCCAGACATTTACAAGATTGTCATTGCCTCCGCTAGCCAGATGTGTGCCATCTGGTGACCACTGAAGCCCACATACTTCTTGACTATGATTTGAGAGAGTAGCAACGTGGTGCGAAGCAACACGCACGTCATGGTGATAAATGGCACCAGACCTGTTACCACTACAATGAAGCAAAAAATAATCGATTCAAGATACAATCACGACATTCTTACTTGAAAACACCGCAGAACCCATAAGATTGCTGTTCCAAAGCACAAGGAGAAGATGTTACCTGGAGAGGATGTGTGAATTCCATGACAACGAAGCAACGCGTGATGCGTGCCCACTCATTGAACGAACTCTCTTCTCTTGATCAGTATCCCAAAGCTGTGACAATACAAAAGAAGGCGACAGATCGAAAAAGAAAAATAGTACTGTAGTAGTAGATCTATGTTTACATTACTTACTGGACTATTGCTTGGTTATAATACAAAATTCATTAAAGATATCATGTAGTAGATGCTTCATGGGCGCGAAGCATGGCATGTTATCACAAGATTGCTCCTTTTTCTCTTAAGCCTTTTGCTACTAATTATGGCTTATTTGCTCCATATTTTGATCATGTTGAAAAGTGCGTTGCTTGTTTTACTGTTCATTGCTGATTGACTACATGATTAGGCGATGGATAGCTGTTTTTACGACGACCAAAATCAGGCGGAAGAACTTTGCTTTATATGGCGGCTTCAGCAGTAATCGACGAGCATATAAATGCTTGTGTACAGTGAAGAAGTGCAGCAAGTATGTAAGATGAACGAGGGTCATGATGTTGGGCAGGGTCGAACAGAACTCTTGCATGGCGCAATGCAGCAAAAAAGGAACGTGCTGTGATCAAGGATGTTCTCTCTAGAGAACAAACATACACCTGGTAAATGGAGAGGCATACGATACACCAATTCCGCAGCAGAGAAATGTAAGTCTTCTTAGAGAGCGGTGCAAATGCCAAGATGGACAATTGTCAGAAGATTGTTCCAATCATGGGTTGAGAGGCAGACTATCAAAGAGGCTTTCATTTGGCGATGGAGTCGCTCAAACTTTCCACTGGACTGTGGATGGTATGAGGTTGTTTTGGTGTGTTAAGTAGTTGGGCTAATTCCAGATAACAAAGATCAGAGGTAAACTGGGGCCTCGGTCGGATGTAATATTGGTTGGCACTCCAAAGTGACATATCCAAGTGAGAAGCGCTCGGGCACATGTTGGAGTAGCAGTGTCTTCAATTGGAATGACCTCTGGTCAACAAGTATAACGAACAGATAGCACGAGTGACGCAATGGGGGCAAAGGCTCCACAATGTCAACATGAAGTTGATCAAATCAATAATCAGATATGGATTATAACATGTAACAGAGAGGCGGTGTGCCGATGACTTTTAGCGCGCAGACAATAAAGACATATGCGAGATCAATATCCAATGTTTTTTTCCATGCCTTTGCCACACACAACATTTGGCAATCAATTTGCGGATGGCACGGATGCACGGATGCTAGGGTGATAAGAACAGTGGAGAATGGCAAAAAAGATCGAAAGGTTTATACATAACAATATCAAGGTAAGTTGTCTTCAAACTTTTCCTCACACTTCTTCCTTTTCTCAAACTTCTTGTTTGGCTCCAGTGGTACTCCCACCGGCTTGCAATTCAGAAAAAAAAATCAAAACCTTTTGAGGACATCTTCCAAGTAATGACCTTGCTTTATGAGCATTTCCCTTTCTAACAATTTCTCTGAATAGTCATTCCTAAGCAGAAATGAGTCTCATTCTTGTCTTCCATTTCAAATCTTCCAACTAACTTCTTCTTTTCAACCTTCAGCAGTCTGACCTTCTTTATGGCAATGATCAGATTATCAACATACAGACATATAATGACCAAGTGGTCATGTCCATTTCATTCTTGGTGTATACACAAGGGTCTACTTTCGATAGCTTGTATCCCCATGACTTCAAATATTCATCAATGGATAAATTCTACACTCTTACTGCTTGCTATAAGCCATAGATGCCTTTCTTGAGTTTGCAAACCTTTTGCTCCTTGCTGCTTGCATAGACTTCTGGCTGCTCCACGTGTTTCCTCATGTACGTCTTGTGTCCGTGGAGTTCTGTAGAACTGGGTGACGTGTGGGTCTTGTGTCCGTGGAGTTCTGTAGAACTGGGTGACATGTATGTCTGTGATGTCATAGGAAGTGTCATGCGTTGTGGCGTCACTTTGTCATATGCGTTGTGTGTTGGATTGTTCTGGTGTCAACGTGTGTCAGCGGTAGTTTTGTACAGGTCATGCGTTGTAAATATATACTGTAGTATCGTGTTTTGTCGAATATTATTCAGTGTGCTCAAAGTTCTTGGCGAGGAGCCACTCGCAATGTTGTCGTCTCTGTCTCCCTCGCACCGAACCATCGACTTACACCTCATTGAGCTGGTCATGCTTTTTACGTTCATTTGAAGGAACTCCATACTCAAATTCTTTGTAATTAACAGAATTGCTCTAATCAAGTTGTATTTTGCAACTGGTGCATAGACATCTTCAAAGTCATACTCTTGTCTGTAGCCTTTTGTCACAAGGCGCACTTTGAATTTGTCTATTGTCCCATCATATTTCTTTTCACCTTATACACCCACTTGCAGGTTTTAGATCTTCAAAGCTCAACTGGTTCATTTTCAGGTTCAGAGTCGACTTCGAATTCTTCTTCTGCATCATTATCATCAAGGTTAAACCATTGCTCTTCCAACAGAAATGGCTTGACCTTGTCCATCGGACAGTGCTTGTTTACATTTAACTCAGTGAAGTACTGCACCAAGAATCTTGCAATGGTAATCGAACAATTGAACATTAAGGGGCACAATGCCTAGAATAGCGCAGACTGGCACAGCTTGACACACAAGTTATGTAATAGACTGTTGCAAGCGGTCTTTCTTGATTATTATTGGCTATTTCACCGCAATGTTACCAATGTTTTCAACCAATCCGAATATGACTACCACAGATACTTGTTCTGTTCTAGAATTTTCCAGTCTTTAAGCAAGGTTACAAGTAATTTGGCAGCAACAAACTGAACATCATAGCTTCCTTCTTCATTTTTCCATCTCAGCTACACACAAGTGCCATAATTATGCCTTTTCCTGCATCTTTTAATTTCTGTCATTAGATTTTCTTCCAGCTGCTTACATTTTTTCATCCATTCTACTGCATCTTCATCGGCTAAGTAGGTGTCCCAGGTGATGCCTTTGCGCCATAGATCTTGGAATGGCACTCTCAAGTTGAACATAAGTGGAGTCAAAAGACCAATGGAATCCAAAATTCTGACTATCAATTGACAATTGCAAAATCTTCCTCTTTGACCATTTTATCTTTGCATGCTGGATGTCCTCTTGACTTGGATTTGCTGACTCAATGCGTTTTTGTTCAAATATTTTTGATATTTAATATTCTGTGCATTCAAGGACAGGCTATTTCTTTCTTCGTCCCAAAAGTAACCCAATATTGTTGTCTTCTTAGTGCAAAGTGTCAATTTACCTTAGTCGGTCAGCTCGTTTTTCAACATCTCTACTTCCACATTATTGCCGTTCGAGTGCCAGTGCTTTCTCTGAATTTGCACATTGGCAACAAGGATTTCATTTCTTTCTTTGCTAGCTTCTACGGTCTCTATCTTACTGTTTCTTGAGTTCGCAACATCCTCCATATAGTTATGCTAAAACAAGACTTCACTTCCTACCAGAAATTTCTCACAATGGTCTGTTGCTAGAAATGCAAACTTGGTTGGGGCAGGTTTGGGTTCCGTGGGCAACCAAATATCAGTATTTCCTATTCATATACTCATGGCTCTTCCTCCTTTTTGTCAAAATGGGAAATCATAGTCATATTTAACATTTTCCTTATGGCTCCTACGAAATCAATTTCATTTCCCCCGAAAGCGATGAAAGGTTTGAACAGGGAATTCAAATATTAGGACCGTTCTCTAGAGTTGCCGATAATGAAATTCCTTTTACTTTTTTAGCGGGGTGTTCTAGACAATCCTCTTTGGTGTTGATATGCTATCCTGTCTATCAACCAGGTGATGCTCAAGATGACCTTCATCATGAGTGGTCTTTGAAACAGAGCCAGCTGAGATAAGCTATTCCATCGCTTTCACATAATCATTATAGGAATTGTGTTGCTTCAATCTACTGTTTCTTTTCAAATTCTGCGCTACTTGAGTATAGCTGTGTGGGAGTGTTTCAGGGTATTCATTTTTCCGGGGAAGCTTTAATTCAATTCTGCCAATTTCATCAAATAGTGTGTGTTTCTTTGCAATCTTGATAAATTGCGCCTCTTCCACTTCCTTCACATCACAAACACAACGCTTATTGGCATTAACTCCTGCCATATCTGATATAAACAGATTCCTAATCTCTTCTGCTTCATTGACTCCAATCATGTGTAATGATAGAATCTTTCTAGATGTTGCATTGCGTTCTTGTTTTTGAGCTGATCCACTTAAAACTGTCTATCCTGAAGGATCCCTACTGGTGCAAACCACTTCGTCATGTGCTTCTAGGCAAGACATTTCGGAATAACGCTCTTGAGCATCTCTTCCTAGGAGGATATCAATCTCTCCCAAATCTTTGATCTGTCTCAGGTGATTGTTTCTAACAAAGAAAGAACTATGCAAAGACACTGATGGACTACAAAGTGTTTTTACATCAAATGCTTCAATTTTTGCAACTTGTGGCATCCAATTGTCAGACTATAGGTTTTCTTGATTGTGAAACCATGTACTTCTCATATTTATGGTTGCAGGCAAAATACCTTTGCCACTACCTCCAAAATATCTCTGCCTTTTTCTGTAGTACACCCAATACTTGACGAGGGTTAATCTTCTCTGATGCATTTGCTTGGTCGACAACAATATTTGTCCCATGTAAGAGATTAGTCGGTGGAAAAGACTTAGCTTCATTGAGCGGATCCGACGAATTAGTGGGAAACAGTGGGTGGGAGTTTACCATGTACACTATCTAGTAGAGACATGAGGCCCATTCATCCGGGGTCAAACTTTGGTTCAAAAACATATCTGATTAAGCTCTACATTGCGCCACTTATGTGGGAAGCCATCGGGGTGTTCCATTCCCAGTCTAATTCTTTCATTCTCAACTTTTCGTTTTCCAACACGTCACTCCACTTCTCTGCGATTTCTCTGACAATCTGCTCTGATCCATTGAGGCTGCTTCCCTGATCGGAATACATCTTGCCTGATCTCACCCCTCGCAGTGTCACAAGTCTTCGTAAAGCAAGCAACAATTTCTCTGCTGACAAGCCCACTCTAGAGAGATAGGTAAATATTGGTAATAGGTGATAGATAAATGAATTGCCCTTGTAGAGAGATAGGTAAATATTGCTATCTTGCTGTTAACAGCAGTTGCTTTGATTGGCATGGAGTTCTTTCGAAGCCTAAACAGAGGAATCTTCCCCATTTGCTGACTCGGCGGTTGAATGTCTCCCATTCTGCATTGAATGCATTAGTGTGCAGCCCTGACGATCTCCTTGGCAACTCTAATAACAAGAACTCCAGCCAAATCAATGGCAGCTTTCCTGCATGTCCAGATGCTTGGTGATAGTGCTTGACAAGCATTTGCACAATGCCTGGTTTTGAAGTAGTAACAATTGGGCAAGAGACTTCAAGTGGTAGCTATTCGACTTTTTACAGTCTTCCTCCAGCTTGATAAACTAAATGTTCCTCGTCGACTTTTAGATTCAGACGTCTATATTGCTTCCTAATTGACATTCTTTTGGTAGGCTCTGAGAAGTGCAACCTTGCACTTTACAATTTTCTTGGACAGGTTCAACGCTTCATTCCAGCTGCTACTTTGGCTGAAACTTTCTAATCCAACTCAATGGTGCCAATGCTGCAAACTGCCACCATGCGATTCCGCTTCTTTTGCTTCTGTTTTTTCCCTCTACCTTCTTTTCTCACTTCTTGGTCAATGACTTGTTAAGCTTCATCTGGCTTCTTGCCTTCGTTACAAGGATCCTTCCCCGCATAATTCATCTCCCACTCTGTCTCTTTAGTCTTCAAGAAGTCTGGTTCATCGAGCCATCCTCTCAATTCCACAATACTGATCCCTCTTTGTCAATTTATCTTCCGGATCCAGACAGCTTGGAACATGTCAGAAACAGTCTGAGTCGAGAGTTTTCCTGGATTTGAAGCAGTGAAGGACATTGCGCTTCTGTTCCCTAATCTTCTGCTTTTCCCTTCAGTTACTTTTTTCACTTTTTAGTATATGACTTCTTCGCATTCATCCGGCTTCATGCCTTTGTTACCATGATCCTTCCCTGCATGATTCACCTCCCATTCTGTCTCTTCAGTCCTACAAGTCTGGACCATCGAGCCATCTTCTCAATTCACCAATACTGATCCCCTTTGTCAATTCATCTTCAGGATCGAGAGCGCTTGGCAGATGTCAAAAACCGTCTGAGTCTGAAGGACATTGTGCTTCTGTTCCCTTTTCTTCTGTTTTTCCCCTTACTTACTTTCTCACTTCTTAGTATATGACTTCTTCACATTCATCCGTCTTCATGCCTTTGTTGCCATGATCCTTCCCTGCATAATTCACCTCCCATTCTGTCTCTTCAGTCCTACAAGTCTGGACCATCGAGCCATCTTCTCAATTCACCAATACTGATCCACTTTGTCAATTCATCTTCAAACGAGAGCGCTTGGCAGATGTCAAAAACAGTCTGAGTCTGAAGGACATTGTGCTTCTGTTCCCTTTTCTTCTGTTTTTCCCCTTACTTACTTTCTCACTTCTTAGTATATGACTTCTTCACATTCATCCGTCTTCATGCCTTTGTTACCATGATCCTTCCCTGCATGATTCACCACCCACCCTGTCTCTTCAGTCCTACAAGTTCGGACCACCGAGCCATCTTCACAATTCACCAATACTGATCCACTTTGTCAATTCATCTTCCGGACCGAGAGCGCTTGGCACATGTCAGAAACAGTCTGGGTTGGAAGTTTTCCTGGATTTGAAGCGGTGAAGGACATTGCACTTCTGTTCCTTTTTCTTCCTGTTTTTCCCTTTACTTACTTCTCTCAC
>OFHS01000327.1:3473-30417 GCA_900245855.1 Calvadosia cruxmelitensis
GGACAAGTGCTTCAGTAAGTTAACAGGATGCAATTTATGTATCAGTATGTTTTTATGTCAGTGCCTTCATCTGAAACCAGTCTGCTAATGACATCTCAGCCAAGCAGGAGGGAACATGATGATGATAAATTTTGTCATGAGCCATCATTATTGCTAGCTCGTTGGCGACCATTTTGTACTCCCACTCTGTGCGTTGTAAGTTGGTGTTATTGCTAGGTGCTGGGGTGGAGGGGTTCGCGATTGGCTGTCTGCAGGATGAATGTGAGGGCAGGTAGATCGTCCCATCGTTAGAGGCCATCAATCGATCTGGTTCAAGTCCATCTGAGACAGCATTTGCTACCAATGGGCATTAGTGTCAGCAGGCGTTCGGCAATGATGTTGTGCCGTGAGAAGTGGCCCAGCCGCTCTTGCTGAAGGGAACTTGTCCACATTCTATTGTATAAAAACACTTACGCACAATTCTCTGAAAATATTAGAACTATTTTAGAAATTAGAGCTGGATTGTTTTTTAGAAAATTTGTAGATCATAATGCATAATAATTATGTGAGAAATACAGTATGATTTGATGAACCTCCGTTAGTAATTGGCTGATTGTCGTCGTCACGGATTTGTATGAAAGTTGTGTTCAATGTTTCTGTTTTCACACTTGTGTATGACAATTGTGTTTATTATCAATATGAATACAATGATTTTTTCTATGAAAGCAAGGATCTCTTTACTCGGTAGCGCATTTGTCCACCTCACTGTATATTCTATTGCATGAAATATATCTTTCTTCTTTGCAGCCACTCCCAATGCAGAACTTATAAATTCAATCCCTGGTCAAATGATCACTTTGGCTGGAAATAGTAGCAAACTTCTATATTATCCAATCAACAATGCAAGTAAGTTGATATCTGTGCAGTGTATGATTAGTGCTGTTTAAATTGCATAAATGCTTTTGGTATGAATTACCATTAGCGGTGGCCTAATGGTGATTTTTCAACAATCGATACATCTTGGTCAACTGTCAATCAATAATCGATGTATCGGTGCTCATCGACTTCAGAACTTTACCATGCTCCTTACGTGTCGTGATACGACTAAATAATGATTTCAATTCAATGCAGATCTACCTAGAACTGGGTCCGATGCAATTGATATCACAAAAGATGTGCTTCTGTTGAGGCCTTAATTTTAAAGGACTAATGACCATACACCATAAGGGCAGACCAGGATTGCGATGGATCATTGAATTACGCAGGTGGACTGGTAAAGAAGCCCAAGTTCTCATCAAAGCCACAACTGCTCGCAAGCCAATCCCGAAAGCGCTAAGTCGCAGCCAAGCCATGGAGCTGCGTAGTCGTAGTCGTCGAAGCGCCTCAGGCATAGGGCGTTGACATGCAGACACTATTATTCAGTTACCTTCTTGCTCAAGTCTAATTAACAGACAAAAGTTTATAAAAAAGAAGTCACCAAACCAAAAAATAATTACCATAATTTTATAAAGGTGAGCTACAAAAATAGGAAAAGGCACAAAGGCCTCTGTATAATCTGATGTGCACATCAATTATTTATCGTTTGTTTGGGTCGATTCAGGGTCGATTAAACTCAATCACCATACTTATCCCACCCAGTGTAATAAGTAATTTGGCCTTGGTGCTTGGTTGGTGGGAGGACCATTGGCTGCTGTGAACTGCTGCTGCTGCTGCTGCACGTTTTTCTGCTGCTTATATTGCTGATGCTGCTGTTGCCGATTCTAAAACCAACAATCAGCCCTGCACTAGATCTACCCTCCATTGTTTTTCAAGTAAATTCAGGATTAAAGACAGCTGGTGTATTGTAGATGTCTAGGTTGGTTGTGAAATAACATGACAAGTAAGGAATTACTTTTAGCACAGTTTGACATTTAGATTTCCTTGTTAAGTTTCTGTTTGGACTTATAACAAATCAGTGTTACCAGAAACATATATTTTTTACATGAATGATCATTTGTTTGGAATTACTATCGGTTGTACAAAAACATCGATTAATCAATGCACATGGTCCACCTGTAACTTGGCCTGCTACCCTGTGAGATCTCAGATGTTAGTGGAAATTCACAGGTTTTATTTTAGTGACAAGAATACCTGTTAAAAGGGCGAGCTCCATTGGTTTTTACTAAAACTGGAAAATTTCAATTGTCTTCACAGGGTTTTCACACAACATTAGCTTTGTTTTCACTGTCCTACTCCAATTTGAATTTTTAGGGCAGCTTCACATGTTTCGATGTCCATAATGTTTATCAGGTTATAATGCCAGTCATTATTTGCGGATATAATTTCTTTGTTTTTCCTATTGGTAATTAAGCTTAATTCGCCTAGCTATCAAATGATCTCTTAGTCAGGCATGCTCGTTCTATCTGAAATTGACTGATCAGATCATGCCTTGTACACCGCTTATATGCAGAGAGCTTTTACAATCAAACTTTGTAATTCTTTTCATAAAACTCAGCAGCATCTGGTTGTCTCAGGGTGCAGAAATGCCACCTAATTTCTTTTCTGGGCGGTGGTGTTAGTGTTGAATGCGTTACCCTGTCAGGTCAAGCAGGTTGTCAATTTGACCACACTTGGCTATTAACTGTAAAAACTACATTGTGATTTGTTAATACTATGCAATGATATTACTTTTAGATGATTGTGCATATATTTATTTTCTTTTACAATTTTTTATAGTTTGAAATTTTGTAGTGTATGGTTATTAATTCTGTTCCATTCAAAATTTCACCATAGCTTATGGATATCAGAAACAAATTAAGTCATACCCACACGCAAAACTGTTTGCATAATTACAAGGAAGCCCATTCACATACGTGATAATGAAAATTGGAATCCAAGCAGTAAGGCTGCTAAACTGTAGTGGGATATTATCCGATGGAAAAATTAGTAACCAGGCTGGAGTTGAATAGTTTCTGTATACAATCAATTCTGTATTAGCGACCACCTCTATAGAGCAGCCACTTGTGTATAAAGGCCACTCTTCATCACCTCAAAATGACATTTTCTATAGAAATCAACCTGGACAGAAAGGTCACATGTCTATAAAGGTTTTTTTTCTCAGGTCCCGGAGGTGACTGTTATAGACAGGTTTCATTGTAACACATGTATTTATCAGCCCCTTTGACAGGTAAATCAAGATAATTATATCTGTTTTGCATACGAGTGGTGTGCACTTTAGCCTGTATGCGATATCATTTTGAGCAATCTCTCAAATATTTCAGCTACCCTTCTTGCTGGCAATGTGGCCCGCACGCTGTCACTCAACACGTCAACAGAAGACAGACAAGGAAATACTATTACATCAGAGGAGATGGCAGCAAAAGAGGCGTCTGAATTCATTGATTCTTATTATGGATGTAAGTAGATACCGGTATCACTTGATTGGTGGGTATGGCTACTTAATTTTTCCTACAGTTAAACCTGTATTAGTTGCCACCTCTATAGAGCATCAACATCCATATTTAGACTACTCTTCATGACCTCAAAAGGATTTCTATAGAATTCAAGCTGGACAGAAAGGCTATACAGTGTAACTCGGTTAACATCACACCCTCGGGAAAATCGTAAAACGTGATATTATCGGAGTCGTGACAATAACCTAGTCTCATACTCAGACCTCTAATTTTGCAGGAACGGCTCAAACAATAGCAAAAGCAGGCCATAGAACAGCAAACTCTGTATCAACAGCAAACAGAGCTATTATGTAGAGATTTTAGCAACACAAGACTCATTTTCTTTGATTTGTCATGCTCAATGAGGCAAACAAAATGAATGACACTTCATCAACTTTCCTTTCACAACAATTACAGCGCCTATGAATTTAAGCACGGCAACAAATCAACGAAAGCGTGACAATAAGCGAGTGTAAACATAAAAATCCTTTGAAAATCCGTGATAATAACCGAGATGTGACTATATCCGAGGTGATATTAACCGAGTAGAATAAGAGAAAAGCTTTGGGACTGGCAAATGAAATTTCACTTTCCGTGACAATAACCGAGACCTGATAATATCCGAGGTGATATTAACCGAGTTATACTGTATGCCTATAAGGGTAATTCCCTCGGTCCCAAAGGTGGCCATTACAAATAGGTTTTACAGTATGCATTTATTAAGAATAAAGTCAACTATTTCATAAAAGTTAGTATTGTTAGATATATTGAAATCACTTATTTTGAGGTCGATAGCTTGTAACATCACCGTTGATGGGCAAAAGAGAGAGTTATCAGCAATGTGCCTCGCCCAATGATTATTGGATCACTGAATATCACTCACAGTAACTCTAGAACAACACATAAATTACACATCACAATTTACAAGGGGAATTTACATGGTACAGCATGGTAAACAAGCGCAGCGACAGACGATCTTACGACATTACAATATAAATGCTTTTTGCATCGATGATGACGTGTTAACTATATTAGAGCACATATAAAGACGTTCAAAATGTAATGAGAATCATGCTAGGTAATCGTGTAACGTTGATGTTGGACCATATCAGAAATCACTTGCCTGACTATCACAGTGGATCAGACAAAATAAAGGCATACAGGGCGAAACTCCCATATCCAACTTAATTGACCCCTAACAATGCGTACATTGACTTCTCTTTATCTTCTGAATGATGTATGAACTGCAGTCACTTGTTTTTCTGAACAGCATCAATTAAAAGCTTTGCTGTAAGATCAACTGCTCAAAAATTCGACAAAATTGTTTCTCTTTTCTGCTTCTAGTACTGGTATTTGAAAATGTGGTTAGCGGCCCTTTTCCAAAGCACATCCGTTACACAATCCGATTGTCACATGACATCATTGACAAAGTTGATGGCTCAGATGGCCCACGTAGTACTTGGAGAACGAAGCGAACCTATCCAAATTTCCCACAGGCAGGCCCTCGTAGAAGAAGGTAAGTCTGACCATAGTGTGCTAAGAACTGAAGCCAATATTGATCGATTTTCTATAATTAGCACGTATGCATTTGACTAGTTCTAGGAAACACTAAGGCCCTGGTTGTGCTCAGTTTTTGAAGCACATCACACAGCACCAACTCTTTAAACAAGGTCAAAGTTTGACAATGCAAATTGATGTAAAATCTAACAGAGACCTTTTGAAAAGGTCGCCTTGTGGCCGAGCTATGATTTCTACAAGTTTGACGAAATTATCACCAATTGTGGAATGGGGACCTCAAATTTGTTGTCCTGCTTTTCAAAGCGTTGCGCTTGAATGTTTCATAAGGATTGATTTCAGACTCTTGGAAGCCGTAGCTGGGCTGAGACAGTAGTGGCCAAAGCTGGACAGCAGCACAGACCACCTAGTTGAATATACAGTATAACTCTGTTAATATCTCACCCTCAGGAAAATTGTAAAGTGCGATGTTGTACAAGTCGTGACAATAACCAGTTCTTGTACCCAGACTTCTTACTTTTGTGGAAACTGCTCAAACAGTAGCAAGCAGCGAGCGATTAAACAGCAAACTCTGTAATAGAGTTATTATACAGAGAGTTAAGCAACGCGAGTCCAATGATGCATTTTAGCAACTTAATTAAAATCCTGACGCTCATATCATTTTTCAAATTTTATTTGAACACATGACTTCTATGCGTGGTATGTGGATGTCTATATGTTTCTTGTAGTTTTTACACATATGAAGGCCGGTTTCTGCCATTGCAATATGCCACCGATAAAGTGATAGCAGAACTTCATTCTGGACAAACGGATATCTTGTTTGCCAACAGAGTCCAGGTGTGTATCTGTAGAGGATTAAACATGTCTTAAGTGACCACCTTTCTTAAGTGACCACCTGTCTTGAATGACCACCTGTCTTGGGTGACCACCTAAAGGATTAGGCTTATTTTGTCCTCAACTTGAGTAGAGTTGAATGGGTATGATGATTGATATGCTACAATGTTTTCAAACAAACGACATAACACTAAACAACCAGCATCACACTTCAATTTGCAGAACTGAAATAAGAGGGAGATACAAAAAGAATACAACTGGTTTCTGGAATATAATATTTAATGGTCTAGACATCACTGGCAACGGAATTATATTAATCTATTCCACTGGTTGGATTCCGCTTGGCACATTGTCTTTACTAAATTTGTCTCGCTTAGTTTAAATAGCCCAACTTGCTTAATGGTCTGTCTTGTAATTAATGTAGATGAAGTTAAGTATATCCCCTAATCTTCCTTCAAATCAGATAGTCGACATGCTAATGCATTTTCTGCAGGTAATAGCAGACACTCTCCAGAGGTTATCTATTGTAATTGCTTCATCAAGAAGTGCAAATACAATTGACTACCGTTGATCCAGTTTTGAAAAGGATACTGCATGCAATACTATAAAGTTTAACTGTCAAATCATGGGAAAAACTGAAAACCATGTGAAACGGGTATTTCTTATAGGTTTTCATTACTTTTCACATTCATATGCTTTTCACATGATTTTTCACATTGTGCTTGTTATTTTAACGGTTTTCAAAAGGAGATTTCCATTTCACATGGTTTTTACACATTTTAGGATTCATAGTAATAGTATGCCCTGTTGTTTGACTCTAGAAATGCTAGAAATCATGTGGAGTCTTGTTCAGTCTTTTATTTTAATCATGGCTTTGTATTTCAGAGATTTCCATTTCCTGAATACAAGAAAGATGACTTTATCAATACGGTTCAAGCATTGCTACCTTTACTGTTTACACTTGCCTTTATTTACACTGCCGTTATGATTGTCAAGGTAAGCGGGGTATCATGACTTTGCCGTATGATGGATTAGGATATACTGGTACTGTAATATAAAAACAGGGGCAGACATTAAAGGGACGACTGCACCCCTAATGCCACTCAACCAGGCGTGTTTGGATTGCTTAATCAAAACACTAATCTGTTGAAGAGTGTATGGTTTACGCTGACACTCTACAAATCAACTCATGGGGTTCGTGAAAGGAATGGCTGGTCCTTTTACTATGACTGGTACACAACATCGTAACAAGGCTCAGTGCTGGCAGATAGAAAGGGAGATCATTTGTGCAGACTAACGAGGTTGCATCTAGCTCAACGATAGAGCTATGGACCAGGGGTCGTCGGTTAAACTCTTACTGCGCACCTGAGTTTTTCTGTGATAAACAATTTCGATTTCCCACACATTGCATGAATAATTCAGCAACTACTTGGTCGACCAAATAAGTATCTAGTTACTAAATTTGAGTCAGAGATGATACACAGGTTTTTGGCTACTCCGAATTTCGCACTATTGCGACCTTCATTGCAATCATTTGCCTGATAGTTGCAATAGCCTGAAACTCGAAATGGCAGAAAATATATGTATCATCTCTGACTCCATTTTAAATATAGCCCTGCTTTACTATCTTAGCAATGTGTGTATAATGATTATTGATCTATTTATTAAATCTTTATTTGTTCATTTTTATAAATCAATAGCCATTCTCCCAAACTATTTAACTTCTCGTTATAAGTGTCGCTCAAATGAAGCTAACCAATCAAAGAGAAGCGAGCTTTTTGTTTTCAAGAAATTTTCTTTGTACAACATTTGATTCAATCCAAAATGACCTTCAGCCTTTATCTTATTCTTATTTCTGAAGCATTTAAGCCTACACTTGTGATAGTAAGTGGATGCTTCTCTATTTTAAAACCTATCCGGGAAAGCATGACCAAGGACCCCCTAGAGCCCTGGATTATTCTTTTTACCTCAATATTGTTCACCCTTGTGGACAATAAATTACGCTACAGTATATCAATTGGAAACCTCAAATCTCAATTTGAGACAGGATTTCTATACATATACGTTTTTTAGTTGGTTGAGATGTATTTTGCACAGTTTTACAACATTATCTTAAAACAAAGGAAATGCTTGTTTATACTTGGTACAACTAATTTCCTACGTTATGTCCACACAGAGGGTAGGATATTAAGCAAGTTCGGCTGTACACAGCAGACCGCCACATCGGTATTATGAGCTTTTGTAGAACTATGAATCTAGCAAAAAAATATGTGAGAACCATGTGAAATGGGATTCATTGTCTGAATAACGGTGTGAAATAACAAGGACGGTGCGAAAAAGCATGCAAATTTGAAAAAATGAATGCAAAACCATGTGAACATTTCTCTTTTCACACCATTCTCACACGGTTTTGCACATAATTTCCACATGGATTTTATATTGTTGTAACTCATCATTTTAGATATGATGCTGTTTCTTCAATATCTGTGATTTTACTGTCGTCAGGAACTCGTAGCCGAGAAGGAAAATCGTCTCAAGGAGTCAATGAAGATGATGGGTCTTGCCAATTGGATTCACTGGCTCGCTTGGTTTGTCAAGACGTACCTCTTCCTGTTCGTCAGTATCATCATTCTCACACTTCTCATCAAGGTATGGTAAAACCTGTCTATAATGGTCGCCTTTGGTACCTGATGCTAATGACCTTAATAGACAGGTGGCCTTTCTGTCCAGGTTGATTTCTATAGAGGGTATCATTTTTGGGTTATGAAGAGTGGCCTTTATTCACAGGTGGCTGCTTTATAGAGGTGGCCGCTATTACAGGTTTGACTATAACCATAGGAAAACCCTAGCCTAAATAATTAAATTGAACTTTTCCATGTTGTTACTTGATTGTCCAAAGAAATGCGGTCTCATGAATCTTGACCCATGTACGGCAGGCATGTAATAAATGGACTAAATGTAATTGGTAATTTTATTTCTTAAATATTAACCGTTCAATACGAAGAAGGCTTATAAATCAGCTTGTCTTAAAACCTTCAAGTGCCTGTGAACAGGATGTTTTCAAAAGCATAAGAAATTAGTTGGAAACATAATGGTAAGAATGTCTAATACAATTGAAATAATTTGCTTAGAATTGAAATCTACGTAAAATAAATTTATACGTATTTACAATAATCCATATTGAGTTACATCCACTTTAAATAAAACATTAACTAGCCTAATTTTAAATATAAAAATGGTCCACATTATTTCTTTTTAGTTGAGTTAATTAGCAATGTTTTGATTTGACATTGATTTGTTAAATGTTCAGAGTCAAAATTCTGATTCCAATCCCAATTATATGTTGTAGTTTATTCTTCCCTAAATCTTACATTTGAAAGGGAACCTTTTAACTGCAGTTTGTGAAATATTTCATAATATTCTACTGTACGAATGAGTTGTTGTCACTTTTGATTCTTGTTCTAATTTCGTTGCAGTATGGCAATGTCTTTGAACACGCAGACATATCAGTTATTCTGGTGTTTTTTATGTTGTATGGCTTTGCTGCTGTCTCTTTTTGCTTCGCTGTGAGGTGAGAACTAGTCATTGATGTACTTTTGAAACTATGAATTCAAAAGATGTGAAAACAATGTGAGCAATGTGCAAGGCCGTTTTGACCAGTAGGCACTCAAAGCACGTGCTTTAGGCCCTCAGTCGGGATAGGCCTTTCTCAATAGGTATCAGTTCAAAATTTAAATTTACAATATGTTGAGATCTGGTGCAGTGTGCAATCAACTGCAGAGTGCTACTGAGTTAACCTTTCCTAATTTGCTGTTTGTGAGCAAAATCAACATATTTGATATGTCAAAGGTGAACATTTTACAATAACACGTTTGGGCTATTCAATCGTTAAAAATCAGGGCCCCTTTGGGTAAAGTGCTTTAGGCCCTCTCGACGATTAAAACGGCATTAGCAATGTGAAATAAGAAACACTTTTTGAAAAACCTTGGACAACAACAACCACCATTTGAAAAACAGTAACAAAGCGATGTAAGCGTGTAAATCTGAAGAAAAAAACCATACATGTGAAAAGTGCCCTTTTACATGATTTTCACACAATTTTTCATGTGCTTTTTTATTTTCACAATTTCACGTGGTTTTAGTTCATAGTGTGATTATACATTAACCCTTGTCCTGCTTACAAAACTAGTTGAATGAAGACTTGAAATCGCTTTACAGATTGCTCATTGGCTGATTGCTAGGGACTAGCTTTCTGATTGGTTATATGTTGCTACTTTTGACTTGCTTCAAAAACGTATATATACGTCAATAGCAGGACAAGAGTTAATGTAGGGTAATAGAAACTGGTGTGCATGGCTGTTTCATTTGAAGATGTGTCAAATTGTGAACACAAGAAACGGTTTGATGTCAGCATATCCTTAGCGGCTAGAATGCTCAAACATTCTGCGTTCATCACATTTAATGCACTTCAAAACAGCATTCGTGTATAAGCTGAGATGAAAATTAATACTAACTAGTTTGCACTAGAAATTGGGCTTATACACGGTTATATGTGGTACTTATGATATTCGCTGTCTATTTGTTTTGTTTTGCCAGCATATCTTTTAGTTTAGTTTTCATCTGCTCTGCGCTTTGAACTGCCTCGATTGTTAGCATTTTAAAGCTTTTAAAGCGCGCTAATAAAAGACTGTGCAGTCGAACTTGCTTAAAAGTAAGCCTTGCAATGTATGCAAACATTACAAAACTTCGGCATGGTGGGACCCAGATAACATGTCATTTTTAGTCGGCTAGCTAGAGTCAGTTCTTAACTGACATGATTTAATTCCCCTGCTGCTGCTGCTAAAATGTTTACAGCACTATGTTGAAACAAAGGAAACTGTTGTTTTTAGTTGCTCTGTTTAACATTTCACCTCACTTTATATTTCATTTTTGTTGTGCACGAAGGAAGGGACATGCGACGTTGACTGTACTATTTAAAACTTTTTAAAATATCTCTCTTTCCATAACAATTATAATTATCTCGCCAAAACAGCTCATTATGCAAGTTGTTACTGGAGCATTATGGAAACCAACAGGCAATCCAAAATGTATAAACCATTGGTTTCATTTAACTTATAATACTAAACCAGAATATGGTTCATTATGGCCAGCATTTCACGTCCTGGTTAATAACGAAGTAGATCATGGCCTTATTTTTGTCAATATTAAGTGTTTTGTGGTTTTGCGACATAAGTCAATTAAGGCGAGTAGATTTATTGTTTAACCCTTGTCCTGCTATTGACGTGTATACACGTTTTCGAAACAAGTCAAAAGTAGCAACATTTAACCAATAACATAGTTAGTCTCTAGAGATCAACCAATCAGCAATCGATAAAGCGATTTCAAGTCTTCATTTAACTAGTTTTATGAGCAGGACAAGAGTTAAGATAACATGTAACATCACTGTTCAGGGACAGAAAGGAAGAGACATGAAGACTGTATACATAGCCTGCGTGCAGACTCACAGATTTTGTTTCTCGGTTAAACTGTAGATTAACAAGAACTCCTTCCTCTGAAACCTGTGCAGCTTTGACGAGATCAATCAGCAACTGCTGTGTGACTTGTCAGAGTGGGGCGGCGGTCGCTGCATGGAGTTGAGACAGAGCTCCTTTGCTGAGTCAGCCCTACACGAAATCGCTCTCCGTTACACAGACTCTACAGTTTACCGGAGAAACAACTCTGTGAGTCTGCATGCAGCCTATGAAGACTGTGGCCAGCGACTACCTTATTTGACAACTAGGCGATCATTAAATACGTTTTGCAGCAACACCAGAACAAGACAACAATTGCACAACACAGGGAGACACGAACTTCTCACAGCATGGTAAACAACACACATGCACACTCAATGGACGCTATCTTTGCTCGCATTATACAATGTTTAAATGTATGGTTTCAACATTCTCAAGTCAATAGATAATGCTAAAAATTCTAGATAGAATATAGATGCATTGTCTTGCAAGTTTTGTATTTTGTCTTTTCTTTGCCTTTTTTAGTGCTTTCTTTACAAACGCCATCAGAGGAATGTTGTTTGGCGCTGTGTTATGGTTTGTCACTCTTGTTCCTTATTTGGCCTTTCAAAATTCATCCACGTATGAGGACCTTTCACGGTGAGGCAGCAAGTAGATATATCAGATTCATCTGATGAACATGTTTTACTTGTTAGCCAACTGCTGATGTATTTTTTTGTTGATTTCAGAGAGACAAAGGCCGCAGCTTGTTTGTTGCCCAATAGTTGTCTTGGCATTGCTGTAAAAGTCATCTCTCAATATGAATCATCAACTGTTGGCATAAAATGGGACAACCTGACGGAAACGCCAACAGTTGATGAAAATTTCTCCCTTGGTGCTGTCTTCCTTATGTTCCTTGTGCAGTCTCTCCTATTTATGGTGATCACATGGTATGTTTCCATGTTGTAGACTAAAGTCAAACTTCAGTCATGAGACTGAATGTTGATATGACGGTTCATGCTGTAGAGATGTAACTTCGATTTGCAGCTCAACGTCCTTGAGGCTCAAGCTGCAGCAAGAATCAAAACCTGTGGCACGCACTCATTAAACAAGGAATATTATTAAATTTAAGCAATTTTAAGTTTTATCATTTATCTACTGTATTTATTTGTAAGATAGGACACCCATGGAGTTGCTAAGTTATTTTAAGAGACCTGTGGATTTCTATTGACACTCAGCATTTCATACATCATCATTATCATCAGCAGCAGCTTCCATACATATAGCATACATATGAGGCTCACATGAAAATGAGGTTTAACATCAACAACCACCCATGTGTGTTAAGAATAATTATGTTCTCCTTGATTATGAGAAAGCCACATGACATGTTATCCACATAGTAATAATTTAATTTCAAAATAATGAATTAGATAAGTGCAGACCCAATGCATCGTTGGATTCAGTGATTTTCAGAGGTGTGGTTTGAGGTGATATGGACATTTTTGACAGCCAAGAACATTGTAGAAATTGACAATCATAGGAATGAATGCAGTTGGGTGCAAACCAAACAACAAAGCCAACTACTGCAATCTGCAGATGCAAGGAAGATTGTCGGTAAACTCTATGCGGCCCATATTGCATTGGAACTACATTTGGCTAATGGCATCTTCAATTGCGAAATATCTTACATTTTTGTACAGTTTATAGATTACGTTTGATGCATCCAGTAGTGGTTGACATGACTCATAATTAATTAGTATAATTATATAAATTTAAATTTTTGTATTGTTTATGATGTGGAGGTGAAGGTTAATAACAAATGTCTTTTGTTTTCTTCAGGTACATCGAGGGGGTGTTTCCAGGAGAATATGGGATTGCCAGACCGTTCTACTTTCCCTTCCAGCCATCGTACTGGTGCGGATCAGGGCACGATAACAGTGTGCATTCAAACGAGGTGCAACCGGTGATTTGATTTTTGAATTCCTTCCCATTTTGCAAGTGTATTTTTTAGTTTTAGACAAACCGGGTAAATGGCAAATTAACAATGTACATGCAATTTAATGTTGAAGTAATTGATTATTGCTGACAATCGGTCTTATTTCTAGAGAACCTTGCTGGGTGCTAGCAGACCGTAAGTAAACCGTTTTGGGTCACGATTTAACTGATAATCTCAATTCTCGTATTTTCTTTTTTGTTACACGGTGATGAAAATTACTGATTTTTTGAACAAAATATTGCAATTTCCATCCAATGTTGGGGCTATGACTTGGGGCTTGAAGAATACTTGGACGTGACACTCAATGAGTACTAAGCCTTTGTAGAGGATGTAAGGTCACGGATATAGGAGCTGGCCGCTCTACTTTACTATTAACTTGTGGAAAACCAAGCTACTACTTGCTGCTCTGATATTTAATTGATACACCCTAATGTTCATCACAAGTCAGGAATATAACTTATGCAATAAACGTAACTTCCTTCTAATTTTCTTGTATTAAGCTACTTAGTCTCCAATGCGGAATAATTCATTTAAATTTCTGCCACATGGTGGTTAAACAACAAAACAACAAAACATAAAATTACCACCTTTGAAATGCATGTGCTTTGAAGATCTCTAGTAAATTGTTTTCGTTTAGGATCTACGAAATGCATCCACTCTTGAGCCAGATGACAACGTTGAAGAGGACCCACTTGATACAGCAATCGGTGTTGGAATTCGTGGATTAAAGAAGGTTTACAAGGTAAGCAGCACAAATTGGACAGTCTGTGCCTGATTTCATGGCTGCTGTTAAGCACAGTACAGTCAAAGCTGTCTCAAATGACTGCTCAGGGGACTAATAGTAGTTGTCTCTTATTACAGGTGGTCACTTAAGACAGGTAGTTGCTGGATTAGGGATTGTTTTGCTTAGTAAATAACGAGACTGTTGAAGAGTGTAATTACCAGTACATTAATTATTCACATTGATGTTATTAATTTGTATCAAAGGAAGACCAATTGTTTATTTTTAATGGGTTGTTTGAGCCTCTTGGTCAATGCTTGTTATTGATCCCGCCTAATTTCTAATGACAGCGTGCCTTATTAAGCTGCTGCTTTTCTTGGCTCATTCCACATCAATGCACACGAGATTGTCCGCGCCATTGCAGAGTTGCTAAATCTTCACGGGCTGGGTCAAGGACACCTTTCTTCCGTAGTTGTAGATAGATATATAGATAGATAGGTGTATATTATTTGAGAGTGAGACATTTAAACGAGGTTTACAGGGACGCAATTAACATACAAGGTATACAGATTATTATATTTGCATCATAGCGCTCGTTTCTTGATGCCTGTCAATTTACAAAAAAAATAATGTTAGCAGCTCTGTGATAATGAATTACGGACTGTTTCAGTAAATGCTTTTTTATCTAAATCTAAGTAATTACTATATTTATTCAGTAAATAAGGTGCTAGAAACGTAAAACTTCTCTTTTGGCGATCAGTGTTCACTTTAGGTAGTTCATAATGTGCGGTGACTTGATTTCGAGTGGCGTTTGGATGATCTATAGCATTAAACAGTGAGAAAAGCTCATCTCCAAGATAATTCTTAGAGGCTTGATGAGCAAGTGTAGCAAGTTGAAGTTCAATAGCTTGGTCGATATCTAGCCAATTCAGAGTTTTGAAGTGTCCTCCATTCTGTCGTACTTGCGCTTCAATCAATCAACCCAACAATCAACTTTGCACCTCTATTGACCACTCCTCGCTGAATTCGTTGACGCTGGGTTTTAGAACATGAGCTCCAAGCTGGGAGGCAGTATAATGCAGGCAATATGATCATAGACTCCACGGCGGATTTCATAATGTCATTGGGAAGGTCTTTTCTCAACCGAGAGAGATTGCTGAACCGCCAGTTTGCAATTTTCAGGACTTGATCAATGTGAGATTTGAATGAGAGCTCATTATCAAATATAACCCCCAGATTTCTGCTTTGAACAACAGATGGAATGATGTTATTATCCAACTGTATTATAGGTTTATTGTAGGACTCGTTCAGAAGAACTTTGCGATGTCCTATCAATAAAGCTTGGGTCTTTTTAGCATTGATCTTGAGACTGTTTGAAGTACACCATGTCGATATACTGTTTAAGTCCATTGTAATTAATTTTTCCGTGTTCTTTGTAGCATTTAAATAATTTGGATGATAAGAATAAGAAACTTGTGTGTCATCAGCGTATTGAGTAGATGAACAGCTCTGAATAGCGTCAGGTAAATCATTCACGTATATCAAAAATAGAAGTGGGCCAAGTATTGATCCTTGTGGTACTCCACAATCCAGAGACACTTCACTTGAAACTTTATTTTTGACTTTGACCACCTGCCGTCGTGAAGATAGGAATGATATGAACCACTTCAGTGCACTCGGTGATAATCCTAGTTTGAGAAGTTTATGAAGTAACGTCTCATACTTGATGCTGTCGAATGCTTTGAAAGATCTAATAGTACCAGCACAGTGAGTTTTCTATCATCCATCGCCTTCAATATTGTCTCGCATAGTGTCAGTAATGCAGTGACAGTTGATCTGCCAGCTCTGTATCCATGTTTTTTGTAATAAAGGCTGAACAAATGTATATAGCTGATTATAAATAACTCTTTCAATAACTTTTGACAGTAATGTTAATAATGCCAATGGTCTATGTTTGCTTGATTCACTTTTTCCAGCTTCTTTTGGGATTGGTATGACGACAGCTAGTTTGAATACTTCAGGAAATGTATGAAAAATAATGTGAAAACACGCAAACTATCGCCTCGTTTTGGATCGTTGGACAGAAAAAACACATTTGCTTTCTTAACATTGGCTGCGCATGCACTGAAATAAGCGTTGAAATAGCAGAAGAATTCTATCAAGATACTGATTCAATTTGTTTCTAGTCTAGCCTAGTTCCAAGTGACAGCAAGACGTGAGGTGCCACTTTTCTTCTCTTGGAGGAATATTGGTCTTATTTCCTTTCTATAGGGTGCCACTGGAAAAAAAGTTGCTGTTGATAACTTGACCCTGAACATGTTCAAAGGTCAAATCACTGCTCTCCTGGGTCACAATGGCGCTGGTAAGTAGTTTTTGTTTTGTTGTTATTTCTGTTGCTGTAGGCCGGGATGGTGCTTGTTTAATAGAACAGTCTCGTTTCTCTTGTTATGCAAAATCTGTTTGCACACAGAACTATGAGAAAAAGGTACTGAAAATGTGCTGAAATAAAGTCAGCACATTTTAAAATAAGTGCTGAAAAAGTACTTAAAATACCGATTACCCGTCTGAGGTGTGATTATGTTATCTGAAGAAGATAAAAGTACAGAACTGTCGGTACATTTTCAGTACATTTGTTCTCACAGTGTACGCTGCTACAAGCCACAATTATTAGCAATGAGTCAATGACATCATGACCAATAAGGAAAACATATAAGTAATTACAAGGATGCAAACAAATGGGTTCCAGAGTAGGATGTTTTGGAATGGCTGCAGTGTTCTGTCCCGTGAAAATGATCAGTAATGGAACACATTCCTTTTTTGTGCACTATGGCCTCACCAGATACTGTTGAACACCTTGGCATGATACATAACAATGTTGACTAATTTGATTTCGTAATGCTTCCAATGGCAATTTATGATACAAACGGCACATATATTTCGAGCATTAGGTAATTAAGGTAGACCTTAGAATGGGCACCGTGACTTTAGATGTTGCTTTTTCAACTTTGTTAAACCAATTACCCATCATAGGTAGACGATCGCTAGCTTGAGGTGTCCACTAGCACTGGTTCAAGCAAGCAGAATCTAAGATAAGAAGCAAATATCTAACAGGCAACGTGCAGGGCGACATGAACTAATACATATATATTCTGTAAACACTTTTTCAGAAAAATGGTTTTGTGGTGTCTTACCATGTGGTAGAATCGACTCACTTATAATGCATTGGGACTTAGCTTTGCATCATGTGAACAGGGCACTTTCACATAGTTTCCACACTGTTTTCACTTGATTTTAAACATTGATTTCACTTCATCATGGTATTTGCTTTGATTTATTTATCTCCAGGCAAAACAACAACAATGTCAATCTTGACTGGCTTGTTCTCACCAACGAAAGGGACAGCATATATCAACGGGAAAAGCATCCTGACTGAGATGGAATCCATCCGTGACAGTCTTGGCCTCTGTCCACAGCATAATGTCCTCTTTGATCGATTGACAGTTGAAGAACATTTGCAGTTCTTTGCTGCTCTCAAAGTAAGTTAGTCTGTCAAACAACAGGGGTAAATTCATGTGGAGAGCAACTAGCAAGCAATGTAATTGACCAGGATTGTGCTTGAAAATTCTGCACTTGCCTAGCATGTTATCCTCAGCACGATAACATTCTGACAATAGGAATTGCCTGTAAATCTGTCTCTGTGTACATGTGAATTAAGATGGTAAAGAGCTTTTGTGCCTTTACCATTTCTTTTTTCTCCTGGATGTAGAATTTAAACATTATTAAAAATTAATGCAAACTTAAAATGGAACAGTAAAGCTGTGAAGAATGTGAAAAAGGCGTAAACAATCAAACTGCTAATTCGTTCTGAAATTAGCTGAAGTCTGCTGGAATAAAATGAATAGGGTGTGGGAACTCTTTTGCATATCTATAGACTTGGAAAAAGTATGCAAATTTCACTCCTTTTTCAGGATCATGTTTAATGGTGGTGGTGTAGAAAAGTGAATTGCTTTTGATAACATCTCTCAAGTACTTCTTGACTGATTTTTACTTGTCAGTCTATCTATGTGTAGAAGATGAACAGTCCTTTTGATTTGTGCAGGGAAAGTCTGGAAAAAATGCCAAAGCGGACATCATGACGATGCTGGCAGATATTCAGTTGCTTGACAAGCGAAGCAGTCAGTCGCGAACACTCTCTGGTGGCATGAAGCGGAAGCTGTGGTATGCAGGGCCGGATTAGAAGAAAATGGACTTTAGGCCAAATGGCATGAAGGGCCTATTGCCGTCAAACATGTCCAAAAGGGGGGCTCCAGGGGGCCTCCCCCTGCACATTTTTGGGTTTATGCTTGCCAAATACTAGGTTTCGTGGCTCCTGAGTCAACGTAATATGCTATTTCAATCGCAGTAAGCCAAATTCCCTTTCCCATCAAATTAGGAAATCATAGGCACTGTATTTCAAAGCAGATCACTGCAAGTTAGATTCGTCCCTAGAGCAACTTAACAAGGAACATGGTTAGTTCTAGAGCTTATTATCCGGCGAGCTCTAGAAATTGAATTTAAATTTAATAAAGCAACAGCCAAAAGTTTGGAGGGCCTATCACTCTGGAAGGGCTGTAGGCACTGGCCTATTGTGCCTAATGGCTAATCCGGGCCTGGTGGTATGCACGGCACTGATTCCTCTATATGCATCTATTACTTCATTGTTACACTATGAATTCAAAAACGCGTGAAAACCATTTCAAAACCGTGTGAAATGGGATTAATTCTCTGTAAAACCATTGAAAATAGTAATTACCATGTGATAAACTGTAAAGAACCATGTGAATGTGAAACAAAAGAAAAACCATGTGAATAGGACACTTTTCACACGTTTTCACACACTCTTTCACATGATTTTCACATGGATTTCACACGTCTCCAGTTCATAGTGTCCAATCAATCAATCGATCAATCAATCAATCAATCAATTAGATAATCATCATTCAATGACCAATCAGAGTATCAGTTGTACAGAAATCCGCACATTTCTCTGAATGGGTGTTTATCTTCACAGTTGTGCAATTGCTCTGATCGGTGAACCAGAAATCGTTTTCCTTGATGAACCAACAAGTGGCATGGATCCTTACGCACGTAGAGCGACGTGGGATCTTCTTCAGAAGTATCGCATCAACCGCACCATAATCCTTACCACTCACTTCATGTATGTATCGTTCTTGTTTATAAGTGTGATGTTTTTCTCACCATATTTTAAAATTATTTTTCTTTGTTTTTATTTCATTTGATTACATAACCAAATAGTAGAGTTTTGCAACATGTATTGATGTCGCAGCTAGTATGTGGAGCTTCCAATCAGACATCTCAGGTTCGACTTTCGGCCCAGCCAACACAATAATTTGTTATATCTTCTGTGCTTTTAATTGTTGAGGGCGCCAGGGAAGACAAGAGTTGGCTATTTGGGCTACCCTTGTTAAACAAAGTTACATTTACATTTTTCCATTGGTATGAGATCACATGTTATTACAAATTTAATGAGTTGGTTCAAGTAATTATTTGTTTTTCAATCCAATAGCAAGTTGATGTGGTCTTTATCACGTGTATTGTCATGATTTGGTCTACCTTGTAATGTTTTCATCACATGGTTTGTTGTCAAAATACTTCAACGTCACAACATTGCCAAATATTTGTTAGACAAACCAGCCACATAAAAGTGATTTATATTTCAGTGCAGGGATTATTAACCCTTGCCTTGCTTAACCCCATCTGCAATGATGAGACACTGTGAGAAAAAAGTACTGAAAATGTACTAAAAAATGCTGAAAATGTACAGAGTATTCCTGTGGCCTTTAGACACAGGTGGTTGCTTTATAGGGATGACCACTAATACAGGTTTTACTGTGTGTAGAAATAAACGCCGTTAAAAATTTACCTGTTGCTTTTAATCTCCTTTGTTTTCACTGTGCGTGTACTGATTTGGTCATTTTGTATGTTTGCTTCATAGGGATGAAGCTGATTACCTTGGTGACAGAATCGCTATTATGGCTGATGGTCAATTGCGATGTTGTGGAAGCTCATTGTTTTTGAAAAAGAGGTATGGGTTGTGCTCAGAGCCATGTAGGCACCTTGTGTCAATCGTAGTTGTAGCTTTGTGGAGACCTTTAAAGCCAAATTTGTTTAAATAGTCTCAAGTGCCACTAATAAATTGAAGTTCATTGCAATATCATCTGAAAAGTTGTGACATGTTGATGCCTTTAAACATTGAATTAATTAAGGCTGTGTATTTTTGCAGTTTCTGTCTTGAAAATAATTATGTTGCCTTATTCATGAAATAAGACGATGAACCAATATGACGTAATCATGTGCTTTATTTACATATTTGGTCGTAGTACTTGGTCATTTCTCGCATCATTTACATATTTTTCATAACCTTAGTGTATCTTTGTAACTTAGTAATAGCATGTTAAATAGCATGAAGTGAGGCTAGAAATCTAAGAATGGATACCAGATTTCTATCTGTGGATAGGTAGAATTGAACCACGAAACATTAGACTATCATTTTAAATGGTTTAGTCTAATTTTGTGCTGAGTTAATTGGGTTTGGTTTCATCTGAATTTCAATTCTCATATGTCGATTGATAAGTCCAGTTAAATGCGGATCCTACCCTACTATATTTGATAAAGATGATAATAAATATGAAATAGACAATCTTCTACATGAAGAGGCCGTCAATTTATGCAATTGCTACATAAACTGCGCCATAAATCACGGTCAGACGCAGCTGACAAAGTAACACCAAAGAAAGAAAACTCAACATGCAATACATCTCCATACAATACCACCCTGCTGTGTCCTTGGTGACGCATCTCATTCGCTTTTTTACAATAGTACAAGGATTAGTACTCAAGGTAAAGTCATGAGGATGATGATATACATACCTGAAAACCATGTGAAATAGCCAGCACCATGTGTAAAACCATATTAGTTTGAAACGATAACAAAAGCACACTTTTAGCATGATTTTCACATGGTTTTGCACATGCTTTTCGCAAGATTCAGGGTCATAGTGATATAGTAGATAGAGCTGGGTCGATTGTGGGTTTTAAGCCATCGATCAATCAACCCAAACAATCGATAAACTATTGATGCATCGGACCATACATAGGCCTTTGTTCCGTGTCATATTGCCATAGTTTGCCTTTGTAAAGTCATGGTAATAATCTTCTGGTTCGATGATTTCTTTGTTTTGTGCACTTTTGTCTGCTCTTTAATGAGCGAGAAGGTAACTGGAAAAACTGAATAATGGTGTCTAGTCCTTTGAAAGGCATCAACAGAAGCACATCGTTTGTGATATCGATGAAACGATAGTTGAACTGGACAATCGATTGCCAAAAAACAATCGATTAACTATTAATCGATGCATCAGGGCCCTATAATATAGTAGTAAGAGATCATTTCTGATTTCAACTTTGTTCGTACTGTGCATCTTACTAAAAATGCATGTGTCAAATTTGTCGAACTTTCACTTTACTTCCATTGCATTTTTATGGAATCTGAAGCATTAATACATGTTATGTCTTAATTATTTCATCTCTGTTGACAGCTGATACATCATTTATCATTTTTTTTAGCTGTTGTATTCAAAATATTTTCAACTTCATTCGTTCATCCCAGGTATGGTGTTGGTTATCAAATGACCATCGTCAAAGGTGAAAATTTTCAACAGAATCATGTCATCAATCTTGTCCAAAGCATACTGCCCAATTCTCGTATGGCCAGCAACATTGGTGCAGAAATATCCTATGTTCTTGATTACGATAATGCCAAAGATTTCAGAGAGCTATTTACAAACTTGGAAAGCAACCAAGCAAAGCTGGGGATTAGTAGCTTTGGTGTTTCCATAACAACGCTGGAGGAAGTGTTCTTGAAAGTGGGTGAAGGAACAGATGTTAATGTCATGGGAATGTAAGTAGATAATTTAAAATCACAGTACAATAAACCTGTCTATAAAGGTCACCTTTGGAACCAGACAGGTGGCCTTTCTGTGCAGGTTGATTTCTATAGACAGTTTCATTTTGGGGTTAGAGTGACCTTTATACACAGGTGACTGCTCTATAGAAGTGGCCGCTAATACAAGTTTGACTGTGGCTATATTAAAATCATCAGCATAGATAAGTTGTTTTGGTGTTGGTACTTGATCTGAATGGAGCTGCTTACCAGCGAATGCCACTAATCGAGCAAAGATGTTATAACAACTGATAACCAATCACAATGCTAAAGTCAATAGAACCCCTATGACTAACTGTTAACAGTGTGGGAGAGACATTGTGGAGGATATTCCTAGCATCCCAACCATGTTTAATGTGGTGCAAGGGTCTAGTGCTCAACTTACAGCTCATTGTAATTGTAATTTGAGCATTTGTAAGCACCCTAAAGAGCAATGCTCCTCAACGGCGCTTCGCAAGAAATCTAGTATACATAATATTTAAATGGTATTAAAGCAGGTTGCTATGAAACATGCTACAAAATCAATGTCAGGTTTAGCTAAAAACTACCATGCCAGCAAATTCTAAAATAAGTATAGTTAAAGTAAGGGAATGCACAACACTTTAAATGTATCACCATTCGCAGTCTAGATGCATCTTAACTCATGTCCTGCTATTGTTGTATATATACGTTTTTGAAACAAGTCAAAAGTAGCAACATATAACCAATCAGAAAGTTAGTCCCTAGAAATCAGCCAATGAGCAATCGATAAAACGAGTTCAGGTCTTCATTTAACTAGTTTTGTAAGTAGAACAAGGGTTAAGATGCAATGGCTTTTCAGGCGCAGGGTTTTGAATTGATCTGCCGTTTTAGACAACCAAGAACATTTCAACAAATTACTGGTTTCTGTAAATTTACATACAGACACATTGCTGAATGTCGATTTTTCTCTCTCAATTTACTGTGACTTTTCTTTTGCCACGAACAGTAATATAAACAGATGTTGTTTTAATTGTACGTGACTTGTTTGTTTCACCAGTGCAAATAAAGAAACTGACGAGGAAACGTCAAGACTTGAGGAACACAAAGTCAATGTTTACTCATCCAATGTTCGCAAGCTCCGTAAGTTCAAAAGATGTTGCTTCTAATCAAGACAATTTTTCGGGGAGAATTGCATAGAAACGTGATCAGTGTTACATGTTTACTGTTTTATAATGTGGAGTTCTTTTGTTTCCAGATTTGATGACAGGCAGTGATTTGTGGCTGTCTAGATTTGCTGCACTTTTGAAGAAGCGTTTCATTGACTTCAAGCGGAATCCAAAAGCCTTACTGCGTCAGCTATTTCTTCCAATGTTGCTTATTCTTGGCGGGTTGCTGCTAGAGAGAGTCACTCCTGGCCAAGAAGATGATCCATTGCGTGTTATGACACTGTCTCATTTAGCAAAGAATCGTGCTGCAACAAACGGATTCTTTGCTGACTTCAGAGGCAATGTCACAGCTATTGAAAAGAACAGGATGTTCCAGGTTTGTATTTGCAAGCCAGCAATGATGATCTGTGCTGACTGCCGAGAAGCCATCATCATCATTATCATTTATTCTGTAAATCCGGTATGCTAATACAAGCTTTTTGACGGAACAGATACACGATACAAAAATATAAGATTACTAATATCAACAATAAGCAATTCACAAATGGTAAACATTATATGAATAAATTGAATTATATTAAAAGACAGGAACAGATGTATGCTTCCAAGTGCACCTGGCAAAGCTGTTTGAAACCCGGGGGATGCGCCACTTCCTCGATCGAAGAGGGAAGTCCATTCCACAGATGTTCCCCAGCGAACTAAAAGAAATTTTAACCATTTCCGTGTATTGATCCTTTGAAGACTGAAACAGTTATATTATTCAAAGAACGCAGATCATAATATATATAGAGTCAAACTTGGCTATTATCCCGTTGGATTAGGTTGTAATATGTTATTATATTATGTTATACGTCTTGCTGTTATTATGTTGTTATTATTTTGTATATCTCCAATGCTTGAAGTTCAATTATCATAATTACATATACTGCTCCATGAAAAACATTATTTGTAACTTAACCCTTGTCCTGATTATAAAACTAGCTAAATCAAGACCTGAAGTCGCTTTAGTGATTGCTGATTGGTTTATCGCTAAGGACTAACTATGTGATTGGTTATATGCTGCTACTTTTGAATTGTTTTGAAAGTGTGTATACACGTCAATAGCAGGACAAGGGTTAATGGATTTTCATATTGAGGTCTCGCATACACACTCACAAATACTTGCTTTGCTGATTCACTTGAAGTAATTAATGCCCAGCCTAAGTAGTAACCAGACCAACGACATGGTAACTGTAGCTCATTGATTGTGGAGACACTATTTGTCTACAGTAAACCTACTTAAGTGTAATTATAAGCCTGAGCAATGGAAGTCCTTTTGTAAGACGCAAATAGTATTTGGATCGAGCTGGGATTTTGACCTTCATGCTCTATCCAGAGTCAAGTACCTTGCCATTACAGTCAAACCTGTATTAGCGATCACCTCTATAGAGCAGCCACCTGTGTATAAAGGCCATTCTTCATAACCCCAACATGGCACTTTCTATAGAAATCAACCTGGACAGAAAGGCCACCTGTCCATAAAGGTCATTTTCTCAGGTCCAACAGGTGACCATTATGGACAGGTTTCACTGTACACCATTGACTGTCACAAGCTTATAGTTCTCTCTTAGACATTCTTTGGCATTACCCCATAAACCAAAACCGTGTGAAATCCATGTGAAAATCACATGAAAAACTGTGTGAAAAATGTGAAAAGTACCCTTTCCCAATTGTTTTCGTTCTGTTTTCAAATTCATTTGATTTTTTAAATGATTTTCCACATTGTGTTTTTTTTTTCACATGGTTTTACGGAGGGCGTTTCCTCTTTCGCATGGCTTTTACTTGGTGTTCACTCGTTTTAGATTCATAATATTAGATGGTGTGTTGTTTTATTTCAGGCAACACAATCTTTCTACGATAAAGTTCTTGTAAATGTGGCAGACATCACTACCAACGCATTGGATATTAAAAATGGAAACGAGAACAATAACATCTTCTTCAGAGGATCGTCGAAACCATACACCAAGAGTTCTGACTGTTGCAATTATCCATATTTTGTAATGAATAGCAATTGCATTTCGCCGGTAAGTGTAATCTTATAAAAGAATACAATTGACAAAACGCAGTCCTATGCATTTGGGATGCAAGTGTTCTCTGACATGTGATTTTACGCTGAAAACAACAATTTTGACAGTCAAGAACAATTCTCGAAATTGACCATCATTGACAAGAGTATGGCTGATTTTGTTGCAAACAAAGCATCTTCCTGGTGTCTTCACCTGTTGCCGGCAGAGGTCAACTCACTTATATACCGAAATGCATTGGAATTGCGCACATTGGATTATGATGACTTTTACTTACACTATGAACAAACATATGTGAAAATACACAAGCTATTCATCTGTTTTTCACAGGTTTAAAACCTGTGGTAAGGTCGATTTTCATAGTGTTTAACATTATGTTTGCATTGCTTAAAAGTTTTTCACAAATACAGCAACCTGTTAAAGTAATTTCACAAGTTTTCACATGACTTGCAAGATGGAATTGTTCTCAACTGTCAAATTCACAGGGTTTTCACAGTCTAGTTACAATTGACGAAGCGCAGTCCTATTGCATGTTGGGATACAAGTGTTTCCAGGCACGTGATATTGAGCTGAAATCGACGATTTTGACAGCCAGGAAGAATCATGAAATTGGGCATCATCGAAAAGGATACGACTGATTTCAATTTAAACAAAGCAATTTCCTCGTGTCTTAACCTTTGGCAGAGGTCAACTCACTTATACTGAAATGCATTGGGAGCGCGCATGGCAGATTTCAAAGGGTTTATAATGTGACAACTTCACTGTTTATCATGTTATCTAAATTCAAAGCAAAACTGTAGTATAATTATACCTGAAGCTGAACAAGTCTGTGGTTTCTAGTTAGGCATGATGTCCGACATAATCCTTTATTGTTGTGTTTGTTTTCATTAATAGGGTTACCAGACGTCCATTATTTCCTGGAATCGTTCCGTATTAATGTGCTATACAATTTGAAATTTAGTTGATTTTGTTAGACATTTCTGCCCAAGTTTGTAAATGTTCCGTATTTTTTCCTCTGTGGTCTGGTAATCCTATTCATTAGGATGTAGCATTGAATTTTATATTCTCATATATTGAATGCGTTGCCTCCAGCAATGCACCATTTTGAACCCTCAATTGGCCAGTGAATATCTTTGTTCCACAATTAGCCAAGTGCACTCCCAATGCAATATAGGATGTAGTTGAGTTAATCTTCTTCAAAACTGCAGAGTTCTTGAGTTTTTTCGTTTGCAGTTCATGCGAACCTACTCATTTCTTTGATTGTCAATTTTTGCAATGTTGCTGTTGGCTGTTAAAAATGTCTATACCGACTCAAAACCACGGCTTTAAAACCCCGCTGAATCCCAGGATACATTGATACTGCACGTGGCTAATTGAATTGATAAAATGGCTGTCAGATGTATGGTTATATTATTATAGAGAACAGGAATTGTTATAGCCAGCTTTCTTGATTATTTTGTACATCTCCCAATTGCATTCACAACAGTTTAACCATTACTCAATTTGTTTGTTTTCCAGTTGACAACAGTCACTGCTCTTTGTGACTCAGTTTCATCCTTCGGATATGCAAACTGTAAAACATGTGCACAAAGGTACATTGTTAACGAATCCTCTACAATGCACAAACATAACTGCCTTGTTTGTTTGTTTGTTTGTTGCTTTGTTTGTTTATAAACTTGTAAATAATCTACTGCAGACGTGTTTTTTGCTTGTTTGTCTGTCTGTCTGTTTGTTTGTTTGTTTGTTTGTTTGTTTGTTTGTTTGTTTGTTTGTTTGTTTGTTTGTTT
>OFHS01000327.1:30538-47375 GCA_900245855.1 Calvadosia cruxmelitensis
TTGTTTGTTTGTTTGTTTGTTTGTTTGTTTGTTTGTTTGTTTGTTTACACACCCAACAAAAGTAATTAATTTACATTATTTACTATAACAGATAAGAGATAATCTTGTGAATATGGCAAGTAATGGCTAGCAACAGCAATCACATAAAGCCAACTTACATTTTCAAAACTTTGACAGATCAATGGACTTGACTTTAGATTTATATGTTGACAAAGATTTACTATAATATAGTACGAAATGATCAGGAAAAGAGTTGCAATGGTTGATTACATGTAAATAGAGAAAATACCATTGATAATTCTTCATGGAAATTTGAAGATCGTTCTTCAGCTTTAAAGAATGCCCTCGTGTGTTGTAAAGAGAGCTCTCCACAGAAATTATGGACGCAAACCGTGAACATTTCACAGGATTTTCACGATTTTAAACATATTTGCTGACTTTTTATGGCACTTTCACGGCTTTTCAGTTTTCACAGTGTGAGATAGTTACAATTCCAGTGATGGCTTTGAAGCATGATAATTTTGACAATCATGTGATTGATTGAATTATAAAACTGTTTTATTTGTTGTGAATTTTCAGCTATCTGTTTATGCAATTATTGGCTGTCTTAATTGTGTGGTACAGTCAAACCTGTATTAGCGGCCACCTTTATAGAGCAGCCACCTATGTATAAAGGCCACTCTTCATAGTCCCAAAATGATACTTTCTGTAGAGAAATCAACCTAGACAGAAAGGACACCTCTCTATAAAGGTCATTTTTCTCAGGTCCCAAAGGTGACCATTATAGACAGGTTTTATTGTCTGTCTCCACAGTGATATGTGAATGTGGCATCTGTTCTTTGCAGCACATCCTCCATTATTAGCGATGCATGTCCAATTGGGATCTCTAAAACTAAGACAACTGATCCGTTGACTTATTTCTCTGAAGAAATCCTGGAACGCAGTGATAGTAAAGACTTCTTTGAAAAGCACTCTGCTGGATTTACCATTGCTGACAATTCTCTTTTGCCTGGTGAATTAATTCTGACATCATGGTACAGCAATCAGGTAAATGGTCTTATCCTAACTTACCATACGTTCATTGTTATCCCAATGCTTTAGAGATACAAAAGTTTCTCAAGAAAAATGACAATTTTGACAAACAAGAACAATCCTTGAAATTACTATCATAGAATAGACCATAGACGAATGTACTTGAAACAAAGCCAATTCCTGTTGTTTTCGTATACTGTATGACAAAGTCAAGAGTGATACCTTGATTTAGTTGAATAGTGGCTTAATACTTTTCATTTTTAGTTAGTAATTAAGTACGTCTAAAATGTACATACACATGCACCTGCATTTGTCTACCAAAGATTAATTTCCCCCAGCAAGAAGCTGAATTTCCCTAACAAGAGGCTATATCCCCATGCTGGCTCCATCCTTGAACAGAAGTAGCTGGTCATTTAAATCCTAAAATTTCTCAAGATTGCAGTTGGTCAAGTTGTGCCTGCTATCTCTATGCAAGAACTACTTTCCTAAAGCTATGATGGAATAGTTACAACTGAACAATATTTTACCATGATGCTGCATAAATAGCTCGTAATTGCTAAAACTAATCAAAACATTGTTGGTTATGAGTGAATCTGATATATTGAACATCATTTTCATAGAAATCATCATCGTTGCGTATATCCCGTCGTCGACTTGAACAGCACCTTTTTAACCAGGCATACCGTTGTTAGTGATTTTTTTATCATTCGGCATTGTATATGTTTTAACTACATCTCTGTATTTTAACTATACCTTACTTTAACTGTACTTATTTTAGACATTGTTGGCACTGTAGTTTTTAGCTAAACCTGATACTGATTTTATAGCACGTTTCCTAGCAACCTGGTTTAATACCATTTAAATTTATGTGTTCTAGACTTCTTGTAAAGCACCGTTGAGGTGCATTGCTTGTTAGCGTTAGAGCGCTTATAAATACTCAAATTACAATTTCATTATCATGGACATATCTTAGTCTACTTGGCTTCATGATAAAGGTAATGGTGGGTTCACACATTGCGACTGCTATGAAGTACTGTGGCGGGTTCATACACTGCGACTGATATGAAGCACTGTGGCGCGTTCATACACTGCGACTGCTATGAAGCACTTTGGCGGGTTCATACACTGCGACTGCTATGAAGCACTGTGGCGGGTTCATACACTGTGACTGCTATCAACCACTATAGGGGCTCTCCTGGTCGAATTTACTAGTTTATGGAAGTCAAGCTTCCACTTCACATCTCTTCTCAAGAATGTTGATCTTTTCAATATGTTTTTCTTGTTCAGGCTTATCACACTCTCCCTGAAGCTCTCAGTGCAGTCAACAATATTCTACTGCAATGGACAATGAACAACTCTGATTACAGAATCACCACGAGTAACTATCCGCTACCTCGCAGCACCACAGAGAAGGTACCATGTCATTTATGATGTCACAGATGCGGTGCAGTCTAATGCAGCAGTTGCTGCTTTATCACAAACCATCACAGGACAGAACTGGATATTGTTAGTTACTTCAACATTATCAAATATAGTGTAACCTCGTTAATATCACTTTGGACAATGTCACAATGTTGGAAACCGAGATTGAGAAAAGTACGGAAAACTGGCGCCACGTGGGAATCGAACTCACAACCTTTGGATTGCCAGTCCACTGTTCTGCCATTGAGCTAGACACACCCTCGTTAATCTGCACAATAATCTCCCTTATATATCTGCCGCCGAGTGAGCCTCGTTACGTCGTTGTGTACCGGCCATTTGGTACACGACCGCCTTTCATTTTACGAACCACCATGAGTTGCTTTGTTGAGTGTCTAGTGTAAACATACACTCTCCAACACACAACTCGCTTACCGTACTATCACTTCAGTTCAAGAACCAAACTCTGTCAGAATGAACTATTTTAACCCACTTAATGTCACGACTTACTATTACCACTATTTCTTACTAGAAGGCCATAGTGATATTGACAAGGTTACACTCACAATGATAAAATTTTGTATTGACTGTCTATCCTTGACATACGTGAAAATATATTAATTTGCCATGATTCCTGATGGTTGCTTCAGAACAACATTGGCAACTAAGAAAGTTTCTCCAAGTTGACACTCTGAGTAAAGCAAGCACTATGAACTGGAACTGTGTGAAATTCATGTCAAAATCATACGAAAAACTATGTGGAAGCATGTAACAGTGTCGGGTCGCGTAAGGGGTCGGAGAACAAACGTTGTCTCTACTCACAATCAAAGTTGTCTTATGACAAACAGATACTTCCTTTTTATAAACTATCATCATGTGATTTACAAATTACACATTTACAAAGGATTACAGAATGAACCTTACTTCAGCAAATCAAACAGTAACGTAGCCAGATCAGCTGACTTGAAATATTAAGAATTGCTTTATCCCGAGATTATTTACAAGACATGACGTAGAGATTAAATGACATCAACAGACGAGCAGGATTACAAGGTGACTACTTCTGTCTTAATTACGTCACCTGTAAAATACCACCAAAAGTACCCTTTTTAAATGATTTTCACATGGTTTCACCCAATTTTGGATCGATTACTAAACCAGATGATGTATGATTTTATTGCAGAGCGACTTGGCCGATTCAAACTTTGCCAGCTTAACCCTGATGATCTTTGTTACGATGGGTGTCTGTTTTGTGGCAGCAAGCTATGCACCATTTATTGTGCATGAAAGAGTTAGCAAGGTACAATATTTGTAACCACAATTCTTTGAAGGTTTATCTCAGTCATTCTTTGCAAGGAACATTGATTATGCAGTTGTAGCTGGTTAAATGGGTCCTGCTTTGCTGATATGTGATCTTCTTGAAAGACCACATGTTTTAGTAAATGTCTTCTTTGTTGGCTTTTGGGGGTTTGTTGTGGCATCGAGTAGTGACTAGCGACTGGCAACTAGAATAATGAATAGCAAGCTATGCGACCAGGTCAGCAAAAGGGTCACAATGCAGCACATTCTATTAGAGCAGCGACATGCAAGCAAGATTATGCGAGTTCATGCTTCTAATGATCGTACAATCACACAGCTTTTGACGCACACCCCGCCCCAGTTGGAACCGCTGACTAAGTTAACGTCCCTCTTTAATTGGTGTGGAGACCTCACACTAGCGACAAAACCGCTGGTGCTGTGAAACCTGTCTATGATGGTCACCTCGATCTGATACCTGAGAAGAATGACCTTTATAGACAGATGGCCTTTCTGCTCTATAGAGGTGGCCGCTAGTACAGGTTTGACTGTATCAGTTTAACCTTGCCTAATTTCCATTTAGCCCATTGAAACTGCAAGTTGCTCGACTATCCAGATTGACTATAATTACTTTTACTTTTTGATAACTCTGTTCGATATGGGAATTTCTCAATCTGATCTGACATAATCCCAGTATATGCTTTGATTTTTCCCAGCTATCCGTTGTGAAAAATCTGAGCATAATTTGTACTGTAGAATCAATCAACTAACAAATGCTATATAATAAAGCGATTGCAATTTCAAATTAACTGTCAATGAAAATGGTTTTGATGTGGTCTGATATCTATTCCATTCCATTCCTATTTGTTTCACTAGGGTAGCTCGATAAATCAATGAATTGTCTTCCTCGGCGCCTCCAATATTAATATCAGATCAATAATACAGTATTAATTAGCATAATTCTCTTTCCTTTTCATTTCTGTTGGCTTCATTTTTTCTGTAGATTCACTATTTCCACAGTTTAATTTATCAGTAAATCGACGCGATGCCGATACAAAATACAAATGCGAAATATTGACTAGCAGAAATTTTAATTTCAATTTAGTTTTTTCTGGTTACATTTGTTTGTTTGTTGTATATACTGTTTTTAACTTCCCATAATAAGTTTAATAGCACTTTTAATTATAATTATTGGTTACTTACATGTGCGTTTCTACCTGCTAAGATCATTTCAAAAGTCAATGCTAATACCGCTGACTTACATTATGAATCAAAAATGTGTGAACACCATTTGAAAAACGTGTGAAATAAGAAGTATCGGTAAAATCATGTGATATAACAAACACCGTTAGAAAACAGAATGAAAAACTATTTGAAAAAGGCACTTTTCACACTGTTTTTCGTATTATTTTAACAATGATTTCACACAACTCCTGTTCTTAGTAAGCAGAATGACTAGTGCTTATTACTTAGCCCAGCGCAGCTCAGATCTATTGTGGGATACTGTTGAGTTTAATGGTCTTTGCATGCACAAACTGCTGGAGTTTTCTTACCTTGGAGTGCGTCCAACGGTATTTGTTTCTGTGATTGTCGATTTCTGCTTTTTGACATTTCTATATCAACTCTCAAAACCACATTTTTGAAAACCCACTGAACTAAACAATGCGTCAGAGCTATGCTTGGCTTATTGGCTATGGTCTTGACAACAGATTTTTCACCGCGACTGCTACATTCTGCGTGATATAAATAGCTCCCACCAAATCAAATTAAGCATCAATACCAAATGTCTTGTCAATGTACGGTGATAAGTTTAGAGGTTTATTAAATTATCTACCTTTGGAAGAGCTTATTCTTCCTTCAGCTGCTCTTATTGTTCCTTTGTCTGCCATTTTATAATATTTTGGCCTGCAATTTATTTATACAGGCAAAGCACATCCAATTTGTTAGTGGCGTCGATGCATTAGGTTATTGGACTGCAAACTATTTCTGGGATATGATCAACTACTTGCTGCCAGCCATTTGCGTCTTGATTCTGTTTGCTGCATTTCAAGTGGACAATTATAAAGGCAAAGATCTCGGAGTGCTCTTCTTGAGCTTGGTAAGATTATGTGGGGTTATTCTTTATTGTCAGTCTCTACGCCAGGTCTGAGTCTGAATCGTGTTTGCCTTTTGAGTTTATTTGTATTGTGTGTACTTCATTAACTGGCATATATTATAATGTGCAGAGATGCCTGTCACGTACGCATGACATCTTCTACAATAATTATCTGTTTTGTCGCTCCAACATAAACTTTGTCATGAATTTGCTATATATTGGAATTTCCACAGCAAATTCGCTGTTCGCAGCACTTCAGTAGTTCAGTTCATCGTTTTGAAGAAGACTTCATTGTAGACCTGTTTGCAAAACTAACCATATGAAATTATTGAAGGATGACGATAATTTATCACTGCTGAATACCTTTCAAATTCTGCTTTCTTGTTCTCCATGTTTTGACAGCAGCAGCTAGCCTTATTATAGCCTTGAAATCACTAAATCAGACTGTAATCACCTTGCGACATGATTTGAAATGTTCAAACGGATAATAGTACAAACTTAGCTGACTTTTATCTGAAATGATTTCATTGAGTTTGACGCTTGTTTTGTTCCCTTATTTCAGCTCCTTTTCGGCTTGTCGATGATTCCCTTTGTGTATCTTTTCTCCTTCCTGTTTACAAGTCCCTTGATTGCTTATGCTGCCTTGGCATTCCTCTTGATGATTCTGAGTCTGGTGAGTTGATTGATTGCACGGCTATATATCTATACAAATCAATGAGCATTTTGACCATAATAATTGTTGAATTGCAGTAGTCAAGTGATACACTTACCATGCAGCATTTATGCAAACGTATCAAGAAAGCAAACGGAGAAATAATAGCATCAGTAATACTAATTTATGGACTTAATATGTTTGTGTAGTCTAGCGGCCAGTATGCGTGGCTGCCAGTCAAGTGTATGGGGTTTCACTCCCGGCCCACCCAACACATGTATTCATTGTCTCTTATGCGTTTTTAACTGTTCAGGGCCTCAAGGGAGACAAGATATTGGCTTTAGGGGTTACCCTTGTTAAACAAATTGACATTTACATTTGACATTTCCTCAGAGATACATTACAAACGTCAAACACATTTTTACTTGTCAAAAACTGCTTAAAATGGTCCAAGATAACGAGTAAGTAACGAGTTCTTCAGATTTAGTTATTATCAACGCTTCTGAATATAATGCGATTTAAGGATTTCCAAGAAGTCTGTTGCGCCTGTTGAAGAATTGTAATGAGTTTTTAATGACAACTAAACTATAATGAGTTTAAAACGAGGATGTAAAGTGAAAATATTGAGTTTGGACATTTCATAGTGGATACCGGTAATGACAATAGTAACTAGAAAATAACACACGCCGTATCTTGCAAGTGATACCAATCATCACAACAATAACACCATGACGCGCAAGTTGCAAAACCAGCGATACCCTGAACACTACACCACTTAGACTGCAACAGTGTTCGGATGGGGTTCTTTTATGCGGTGCGATTACAAAGGACTAAAATAAACTGTAAACTAATGCCCCCACTCACTTCATACACTCATGTTGCCATGGTAACCGTGAGTCAATACCCCATCATATTACTGGTAATCTTTGTAGTAGTCAAATGATTCTTTGTCAAGGCAAAACAATAAAATTAAGAATAACATCGATGCAAAGTTTTAACAATATTGTGCTATGCAAAGATAGTTTTCTTCAGTTTATGGCAATGTTGTTTCATTGTTTGTCTTCTTCAGTTCATGGTAATTGCCATTTTCATCCTTCGAATGCCAACTTTTGACCTCAAGAGTACTGCTGATGCCCTTCACTACATCTTCTTACTGCTGCCCACTTACGCGTGAGTGCTTGTCTGTCAATGAAGCCTGTGGCGAAAAATGTGCAATAGACAGAATGTGTAAACTTGCAAACGTTTCTCTTTTAGCTTACCTCAGAGCTTTATGGACCTGGGGTCGAATGCAGAATCCCGTCGAATTTGTACAGCAACTGCATCGTAAGTAGAACTGCAATAGTAAAGATAATCTGCAGCAATGAGTAATGAGTACCAACCCAAAGACCAATGAAGTGTTGTCTCCTAGTGCAGGTGGTCACTTTAGACAGGTAAATTGTATTGTTTGAGCTTTTGAGGTATCACTTGGAGGTGGTCTCTTAACCCAGGTGGTCAATTTAGATAGGTAAACTGCATTGTTTGAACTTTTGAGGTTCACTTGTAAGTGGTCTCTTAACGCAGGTGGTAAAAAAGAGAATGGCAAACTGTATTATTTGAGCTTTGAAGTATTTTGAAGAGGCTACCATCTCCCCATTGACATTAATAAAACGTGCAACCCTATATCAGTCAATGGCATAACTAAATGAAGCAATTAAAAGTGAAACCCTATGAAATCTTTGAGAATGTGATATGGGCATTGATGTGAAATTGACTACCGTGATATTAATTGCCTTACATGCAAATATTTAAGTGAAGTTTTTGTCAATTTCAGGTCTCGAATCAAGTGCCAAATGACCAATAGAGTTTTCCATGACAGTGCATTGTCCTGGGAAGTTCCTGGCATTGGTACACATCTTCTTTATATGTTCGGAGAGGCCATTTTATTCTTCCTGTTGACGTACTTGATAGAGGTGAGAGTAACGCTACATCGGTTCTTCTTTTTTGACATTTTTGTTTCAGTTCATGACTTTTTCTGTTTTGTTCTGTTTTGTTCTATTTTCTTGTTGTTTTAACTTGCTTTTGTTGTTTTGTGTTTCTTGTTGTAAACTTTCGCTTCCTTCTTCTTTTGTTGTTCAATTATCCGGTTCAATATTCTTCATAGTCTGTGTTTTGTTAGTAGCCATTGTTATTAATATTTCAGTTTTATTGTTATTATGTCATGTGCTCAAGATTGTCTTATGAAGTCTTTATTCTTAATACATCTGCTTGGCAATCCGAAGCTGATGTTGATTCTAGTATGTGTATGCGAGATCATTCTTGCGAGAGTTTGCATTCATCACTGTGTTGTCCGCTCGTCGCATCCTGTTCTTTGTCCACTGTTTGTGATGATTGGTCTCTGTTGGCATCGCTTACACCTTGTCTATTGTTCCTGTCGCATCGTCAAAGTATAAAGTCACCGTGTGCAAGTCTGTGGTCTTCATTCATCGCTGTGTTGTCCACTCCTTGTATCCTGTTCTTCGTCCACTGTTTGTGATGATTGGTCTCTGTTGGTATCGCTTACACCTTGTCTATTGTTCCTGTCGCATCGTCAAAGTATATAGTCACCGTGTGAAAGTCTGTGGTCTTCATTCATCACTGTGTTGTCCACTCCTTGTATCCTGTTCTTCGTCCACTGTTTGTGATGATTGGTCTCTGTTGGCATCGTTTACACCTCGTCTATTGTTCCTTTCTAATCATATAAATTCAAACGGACTATTCTTTCACCTGTTTAAAACCCTTCTGATGTTAACGTGCTATACTGTGTGTAACTTTTCCATGCCTTATGATCTATGACGTGCCTCAACACTATGAATCCAAAACCATGTGAAAACCATGTGAAATGGGAAGCACCATGCAAAAAACCATGTGAAATTTCAAACACCATGTGATAAACCATGTGAAAAACCATGTGAAAAATGTGTGAATTAGAAAACAGTGTGAAAAACCATGTGAAAAGGGCACTTTTCACATGGTTTTTCACATGATTTTCACATGGATTTCACATGGTATCAGTTCATAGTGCAAGGAGAAGGCCAATGGCTTACTGGCTTCACAATAAATGATGATGATGATGATGATGCTATAATGTGTTGTAGTTTACATTCTGTTGTTCTTTGGTTTGCAATTATAAGTAACCTTGCTGCTCTTTCTGTTTTTAGAATCGCTTTTTTCTGAGTGCAAGATCAAAATCAACGCTGCATGATACCAATTTCAATAAAAGAGGCGAGGTAATGAACTGATTATACAGCAATTTCTTGTTGAAGAACCCTCGAAAAACACGTAAAGAAAGATCTTGAATAGCTATGTTTTTGTCTGATCCATTTGGGTTTAACTGTGATTAACAGAAAAGTCATATAAAATTAATTATTCAGATAGTTGATAATGATAATTGATATTGTTGGAGAGTATATGGTTTACTCTGACACTCTACAAAGCAACTCATGGTGGTTCGTAAAAAGAAAGGCGGGTCGTGTTACCAAGGCTGGTGCACAATGTCGTAACGAAGCTCACTCGCTGATGTAAGTGAGATTGTTCTTGCAGATTAACGAGAGTGCGTCTAGCTCAATGGCAGAGCAAATTCGACTCTCACGGCGCGCCACTTTAGTTGTTCTGTGATGAATAATCGCGGTTTCCAACAGATACGGATCCATTATAGCATTTCCACGTGAATGTGTGATGGAATCAAACAGAACTCATTTTTAGCTAAGTAACTGGACCTTACGAAGATGCCTTTAAGTGGCAGCTAAAATTTGAATCAGTTGATTCAAGATTAGTAACACTCTAACAACTCTGTTTGATAGGATGTTGATGTAGCTGGTGAGCGGAAGAAGGTTGAACTAATGGACAAAGATGGAGCTGCCGACCAAGCTGTTGTCATGAAAAATCTCTCCAAGGTACGTAACCATTATGTTTTTTATGTTTTTAGTTTAAGCGAGATGGGATATTATCCGAGGAGATCTAAAGCAAGATAAGAATATGAGAGTGTGTACGGCAGCTAACAAGTGGAAATTGGCCTTGCGGGATATTAAGTGAAATGGCACATTAAGCTATCTATAATATAAGCCGCACTGTTTGTGTGTGTGTGTGTGTCCGCATTTCGTTGTTATCGATTCACGCTCTCCACAGATAACGCAAGGTCACCAAAGTTTACAGGAATGTTCTCCAGCTACATGGTCGGGTTTTAGGCTTACTTTAATGTCCAATGTCGTGCTCTATCCAAAGCTAGAGGAAGATTTTCTTTTTCCGTACTCGCGTCTCTTGCGGCCCCAACGACATTTTGTTTGTTCGATGAGTCACAGTTTGCTTCTCCCGCTCATGTGCTCTATCTATTGTTCCATGTGATTCGTTCAGCCAATCAAAGCGCCGTTTGCAATTCGACACCACACACAAGCGCATGGTTTTCAAAATTTCCACGGGGTCACAATCTCTCCAACCGTTTCTAGCTTGCAGAATTCAGTCAACGTTATCTAAAAACTGATGGATTATTCGCAATTTCTCTGCAAACAACTGCATTTCCGCTGTTCGTGTTTTCTGGGATCCACATGCGACATAACAAGCTCTAATTTGAATCACACAATGTGAAATCGTTATGACTGCACTTGCAAGATTCGTTATCGATGTTTACAGTCTTGCGAGCTTGCTTTGTCGTTTTCTTCTGCCTTACAAACAGCATTTGCGAAAGGAATGGGCCGCTGTAAACCATAGAAATAATGGCCGTAACCCTTTGTGGAACACTGGAAAAAGTTGTTACATATCATTGTCTGTCGTGTGTCACGTGGCCTCGGCATCTGTTTCTGAGAAGTTCTTGACATCATGGTGACAGAAAACATTACAATGAGATGTCCGGTAGAAATTATACCCAGCATCGCAGGTAAACTCAGCTAGTTTGTTATAAGGCGAGTTTGACTGTACTATATATTTTCCCATTTAGGTTTACCGAAGTACTGGCATGGTTGCCGTGGATAATCTTTCTGTTGCCATTCCCAAAGGAGAATGCTTTGGTCTTTTGGGTGTTAATGGTAAGTTTCTTTCCTATTACTTTGTGATTAGTTGCGAACTAACCTGTTGATTATAGATTAATCCTTTCCTCTTTCACTATACAGCCATACTTATCTGTTTTTGAGTAACATAATAGTTTTCACTATAAACTAGAGCTGTGTTAAAACCATGTGAAAAGCGCCCTTTTAATTCTCGCCTGTTGCCATGACGTGGATGCTGCCCATCCCTTCTTAGTTGTTATTGTGCCTTTGTCGTGATTTGTTGTCCCTCAATCTTTGTCGCTGCTGTGATTGGACTGTCCATGAAAAGGACACTTTTGCACGGATTTTACACACTCTTTCACATGATTTTCACATGGATTTCACATGGCTCCAGTTCATAGTGTAATTTACCTTGCTTAATGTCTAAACTTGCTTCTTATCCCACATTTGAGCTCCACCAGGAGCAGACTGTTAAACAGATTCTAACTTTAGACTTTCATCGATGGCATCCAGTATCCACTCAAATGAGTATTAGCAGTATGACAAACGTGCTGATAAAGTACTGAGTTTCAGTACTGTTTCAGTAGAAAAGGTATTGGAAACAACCATTTTCAGTACCTTAATATGATATTAAAAATATGCTGAAAATGTTGTGTTTTGGCTATTATAACGTGCCGACTTTTTTCAGTATCATTTTTCAGTAGGCTCTTTTTATTCATTTTCAGCGTGTTTTAGTACTTGCTCCCACGTTTCTTTTATATAATTTGCTCATGAAAAGCCAATGGAGAATAAATACTGCAAATGTTTTGTCAATTAATAGAATCAACTCAATTTTTATTCCTAAAATCTGTTAAGCCATATGCTTTTTTCCACAGAGCTGATAGAATCAGAAAAGTCACTTATTTATAATATTTTAATTTATTGTTTGTCCTCAGGTGCTGGCAAAACAACAACATTTGGTATGTTAACGGGTGAACTTGGAATAACTGCTGGAACGGCATACCTCGAAGGACTGGATATCAAGACACATTTGCGACAGGTTACTGCTCTTGCTAAATGATGGCTTCATTTTCAAACTATAAAATTTTAGTTTTTTAACCAAATTCCTAATGGTACCTATCATTCTCTTATGCCCTAGCAGATGTATACATTTTCGTATTAGTACAAATTATGGTGCAATCTCATGATGAATGCTTACCGACATTGTGACATTAATAAGGCGATTGTGCCTATTAAAGGTTTCTATACGCCTGGCCTTCAGTTGTCTAAATAAAGGATTTATTTATTCGATTTTAAGTCCTTAGCTATTATCCCAAAATCTTCCAATATTCTGGTCAGATGAGGTAAACCAAGTCGGAGAGAATCAAACCTTTTGTTTTCAAAAGTTAAACCGTCTACTGATCCTTGAAGTAGACAATCTCTGTGAAACGTTCAATTCCACCTCAAGGGATGTTCGGAGATCTATTAACCATTAACTGATGACAGTTTCATGTGTTAGGTGTGGATTAAGAGCCAAGGGATATAGGATACAAACGTAGTATAGGATGAAATATGAAATCAAGCCTCGAACAGTCGAACCTGTATTAATGGCCACCTCTATAGAGCAGCCACCTGCATATAATGGCCATTCTTCATAACCCCAAAATGATACTTCTATGGAAATCAAACTGAACAGAAAGGCCACCTGTCTGTAAAGGTCATTTTTCTTAGGTCCCAGAGGTGATACTTATAGACAAGTTTCACTGTTTTTCAAAATTAATAAATGACAACAATTTTGTTAACAATTAATTAATGGTAACGTTATTTCAAATTGCTTGATAAGTCATTGAACTTTTAAGTCTTTTCCAGCTTGCAGCCAGTAAAACATCATTTCTTGGTTCACCATATGAATATGACCTTTATATTTCATTGTTTGTATTTAGGTGCAGCAACGGATTGGATATTGTCCACAGGTAATGAGCAAAGCGCCATCAGGCACATGCATACATGTCAGAGATGACCCTTTTGTCAGTTGGTGTGTTTGTCTTTTTATAAAGACGAAATAGAATTGCGATTTAGTCATTAGGACTCATCACATTTCAACATTGTCGAAGTCAACTCTGCTTAATTGTGACCGCATCGGGGGAAGTTAGCTCCAATGGTGACCACATTTGGACCAATTAAATGAATGTGCTAATTATATGGAGATCAAATGTTTTGATGAAATGATTCTGTCTTAGCTTGTTTGGTTCGATAAAGAGGCTATATGGCAATCCAATTAAGCAAATTTAACCTTATTTGAAATTGTGTGCAGTACTTTTATTGAGAAGCATTTCACATCTTTTGTCTAATCCAAATTAATGGCTTCATAATCCCTTGTTATGGATTGCATGACTAAATGCATTCCTGAAACAAAGAAATCATTTCAAAACGTTTAAATGTCTTTCAATTCTTTTACTGCTAGTTTGATGCCTTGGTCGGTCGACTAACAGGCCGGGAGATGTTGGAGCTCTTTGCTCGACTTCGTGGTGTTCCAAGTGATAGTCTCAATGACATTGTTGAATCAGCCATCGAGATGTTGAATCTGACAAAGCACAAGGACAAGATGTGTGGAGACTACAGGTAAAGCTTAGCAATAATTACCTTATAGCTTACACTGGTACAAAACCACCTATTTTACAAAACCGAGCACTAGTTCTACCAAATCTTCCTTGCATCAGTAAGTATGTTTTCTAGCAGCAAAAACACCTTATTTGAAAAATTGGCTGGTTAGTATCTCCAATGACGAGGAAACCTTTGAATCAGATGTGTAGAATCGAAACGTGCTTGAGATACCACAATGCCTCTTAGCCACATATTACATATTTATAATCCAGTCTAGTCATATGTGATTGGCTCACAATTATTGCATCACTAGACAGATCTCGGCCTATAGAACACAGCCATTTGTATTTCCAGTTTCATGCGATCATTTTGACTGAGTTATTTGACGCAGAAAAACATCCACTTTCCGTGCACGTCATCCACAAATCAGTTCATGCCTACCTTACTTCTAGTCATCTGTGTCATTATCAAAGCTCCATTTCTTTACAGATCTATATGTCTTTCAACATGTGTTTCAGTATCATTAGTTGTTCATTATAAGTTTTAAATACTCCAAGAGTCATCAGCGAGAGCTTCTATCTTTATCTAAATCAGTTAAGCAGAAATACGTACCACCGTACATACCACAGTGCTGCTATGGTGGCTGCTATACCATCAGTACTTATTATACTTACACAGATTGCCTCAGTTTGAGCTGTATTTCCTGGTCTATGTTAGTGTTGCAACAAACGAATATAAACAACACTAAAGAATAAACAATGATATATTGCTTAAAAGTTGCTTGCGCAAATAACGATTGTGCAACATTGTTGATATTTAAGCATTTACAAAATACTCCACTGAACTAGATTAACCCTTGTCCTGGTATTGACGTATATACAAGCTTTCGAAACAAGTCAAAAGTAGCAACACATAACCAATGAGATAGTTAGTCCTTAGCAAGCAACCAATCAGCAATTGGTGCAGCGACTTCAAGTCTTCATTTAAATAGTTTGACGAGCAGGACAGGGGTTAAGACATTTAAGTTTGAAATGGGACAATGAAGAACCATATCTCCCAATCAAACAAGCAGATCTGTGCTTAAGAGATGACCCATGATCATATGAATGATATCATGTAATCGTAATACCTGTTTCTGTAATCAATTGTTTTGTATTCGATTGCTATATGGTCTAAATATATACTCATACTCTTTTGTATGCAATTAGTTACAGATTTTCGAACACAAACATTGTCAGTGTATGGTTTGCTTTTTGTCTTACACTTTGCAATGTTTCATTTCAGCGGAGGAAACAAACGGAAGTTGAGCACAGCTTTGGCTTTAGTTGGAGACCCTGCTACTGTCTTTTTGGTAAATAGAACTTTTTTGCTTCACTTTTCATCCTGTAAGCACACATATTTTGGACAAATTAACAGATTGATTGAGCTGACAGGGTAAATATTCCACATCCATTCCATTTAGTTTTACTAACTTGTCCTTACAAGGAGTTCTATTGTGCTATCCTAGCATAGTCATTCCATTCTTAATTTTTAATTCTAGTAGCTTATCTATTAGTTTTGTAATGAAACATAGTTATCAATGTGACATCTAGTCTTGTTCATCTTATTCCCCACGTGAGAACAAGAAGTAAATGCATTCATGTGGTGTCTGTTTCAGGATGAACCGACAAGTGGTATGGACCCTGGTGCTCGTCGCTTCTTGTGGAATACCTTGACGGGTGTCATGCGTAGTGGAAGATCAATCGTTCTTACAACTCACAGGTTCGTCAATTTACTGTCATTGCCATCACCAGAACATGAAGATTTGCTATTAGTCATTGCTACCATTTAATGACATTAAGGTACAATAAAACCTGTATTTGCGGCCACCTGTGTATAAAAACCACTCTTCATAACTCCAAAATGACACTTTCTATAGAAATCAACCTGAACAGAAAGGCCACTTGTTTATAAAGGTTATTTTTTCAGGTCCCAAAGGTGACCGTATAGACAGGTTTCACCGTATTATATTTGTCTGCTACTTTCTCTCGTTAGCATGGAAGAATGTGAGGCATTGTGCACTCGAATTGTCATCATGGTCAATGGTCAGTTCAAATGTGTCGGCAGTATTCAGCACCTCAAGAGCAGGTGAGCACAACAACAACATCTTTTAGTAATGCAATTAATGTAAATGTCATTTTGTTTAACGAGGGGCCCTCAACAATTGAAACAACAGAAGACATAGTCACATAGCAAATATACGTGTTGGCTGGGCTGGGACGTCTGACTGGCAGCCACACATACTAGCCTCAGACAGCTTAATATCCCTTTTTGTGGTTACAGGAGGCTACATCTAAGATAGCCACGGACATTTTAGATTGAGGACTTCAAGGTTACTAATTAGCTAGATTTCACTTTATTTCTTAACCAAATTTAATTAAATTAGCGATTACCACATACCTTTTAACTTGTAAGGAAATATAAATTATGCCAGGTCTCTGTAATGAAATGTATTTATCGTTGCCATTTGTTCCAATTCTAGACATGTTCTACATTTGTATGGCATTTTCTCTTACCATGTTTAGTCCAAATATATATATCATATATTTGAAAAAAATATATATGGAAATACACTAATGGAAGGCAGAAATATATCTGTGTAAAATGACGACGACATTGTAGAAATGTTCCTGTGTAAAATGTTACTGCCATTGTCCAATATTCATTGCGTTGCTCCACTTGGTAATATATCCACAAACGGTAAGCCTTCTCGATTCCTTCGCG
>OFHS01000328.1:2496-14046 GCA_900245855.1 Calvadosia cruxmelitensis
CATTGGTGGGCGGTGCCTCTACCCTCCTTCCTGTGCAAGGATTCAGGAACAAATGATCGTTGACGTAAAACACACAAACTTGGCACTTTGGCGTGATTGTTCTAGTGACATGGCTGTGAAGAATGTCTATGGCTGGCCGTCAAGGGCGACAAGTTGGACAAGAACAGTGCTCTTGAACTGAAGGCTTCTGTCGGCACCGTGTTCTGGCTTTGCCCGGTGCTCGTTCGCTATGCAGAAAGGCCAAGAACCAACTTACGACATCCACCCGGAGGAGCTCACGGAGACCGAACGTCTTATCATCGCCAATGTCTTAGCGCGGGACGAGGAAATTCGAAGACAAGAAAGACAACGCCTCAGGTTTGCTAACTTTTTATGCATGTCGTCAGATGAGCTAGACCCCGTGTGCAGCAGATTGGTTGAAACCGTAATCAGTAGCATTCAAGCCGCGAGATTTCTTTACAAATACTTCACGATCAATTATTTACGACTGCCACACGAGGGTTGCGGTACTTCCCGCCTCACTTAGTGTCTGCTCAGAGCTGCACAGACGCAGTTTATATATGTTTACATTTGTACAAAAAGCATTGGAAACAAGCGTTGACTTCTGAGCTTGCCAGCTCATTCTCACTGCCACGGCTGAAATCTGATAGGAAGCGAATTCTTCCTCATGCCGTGTCCACGGATTGCAAGCTGATGTTGAACGTGTCGTGTGCTTGGAAATAAATAGATCCTAATTGGTTCTCAATGTCTCTGTGGAGTTTAATTACTGCTCCCTTTTGCCAGTAGTCAAGAAAGCAATAGCTCGGGGCGCCAACGGCTTGGCAAGTCTTGGATTTTAAATAAATTGTTCGCATATTTTGGTTGAAAGGCTAAGCCTAACCAACATAATTGGCGACCGAGACTCGCATTTCAAAACAAAACTTTTCATTGTGTTTGTCCACAACTTGTGCATTCGACCTACGAATCTTAATTATAATCCTGCATGTGTTCTGTGGATTGATGTTCTGAAACATGGACGTGTTCACCTTGTGTCTGGTTTACCTTTATTTGGATATTGGTGTCTAGATCGAAGACAAATGACACGTTGCCGGGTTCCTTCCGTCCATTCCGTTGTTGATACAGTGTTGTGTGGCAGTTAAAGCCGGCATGCCTAGTATCATCAGCAGGCACGCGGTCTGCTCTTTAGAGTCACCTTAATTTTGTACGAGGTATACCACTACTCCCTTGTAGGTGAAACAGCGATAGCATTTTGGTCGACGGCTGGTTTGCCTCAAGTAGAAACTGTTTTTCTTGCCAAGACAGTGTTCTGTTGTAAAAACATAATAAAAAGAACAAGAATAATGTTTCCTTAACATAGACAACCAGCTGGTCGGAGCTGCTGTCCGTCTTCAACCAGCTTGGTGTGCTTGGCATTGTGGGTGGGACCAATTAGCCAAATACTTTTGACAAGCTAAAATTGAACAAACAAGCAAATAAGTTTCCCATTTACCTCCTGGCTTTATCCAGTTGTAAGTTTGGCTGTGTTGTAGATACTCTTTGCAAAAGTTATTAATTATTAATTAAAAATTATTTTTAGGGTAATTAATTACTGTTTAAAGTAATGAGGACTTTTCTGACAAATAATTAATTTTCAAAGTTACATTTACGTTTTAAAAGCAGAAGTATTATAAGCAGCTTTGGCTTTTATGACTGCCTGCATTTATTGTTTTAAGCATAAAGGAAGGTAAATATTTTTATATTTGTGCTGCACAACTACGCATGATGGTCTCTTGACTTTCCTTTAGACAAAATAGACTTGCTCTATTTGGCAACAGTAGCCTAGCAATAATAACGAACATAAGTATTAATGATTAATTACCTTTTTGGGAAGGAAATTTAATAAGGAAAACTTAATTTTTAATGTAATTAATTACTTTGGTCAAGCAATTTTCACATTGTTGGTGTTTGGCCGTAACGTGTATTTCACACCATTTGGACTCTGACTTTTTACCATTTATAGTAAACTGAAAGAAGAACTCCTCGTTTTGAGAGAAAAGTCGGTGCAAGATGGTGAAGAAGAAGCTGCTGGAAGGGTGTGTATGCGATGCCAGACACCTCTTGGTCTTCTTTTCAACTCGGGTGCCCTGTGTCCAACATGTGAAAAGCGAGTGTGCAAAGATTGCCGTGTTGTCCATGGAGACACCTGGGATTGCTCATATTGCAGTAAAGTGAGGTGTGTGCAGCTAATATGATAGTTTTTTCAAATGTTCATCATCATGATCCTTGCATCAATGGCACCATGAAAAGGACGGATTTTGTATTTTAACCATTGATTAATCTGCCCCATCCATCAGTTCATAAATAACCAATTTATCGAACATACTACAGATGCCTTTGCCTCTTCTCCTTCTCTCGTAATTTGCATTTGTAAAGGAATTTAGAAGATTGTCTCCTGTTCCGATGACCTTGTTGATTTAAATGCCCTTTGCTTCATCTTCAGTCAGAACGCAGAGTGTACTGAATAATGGTTTCTAGTCCTTGAAAGGCCTCAATAGAATCACAAATGTCTGGTATTGATGATGCAAATAGTTAAATTTTTATCATCATTTTTACAAATTGACTGCCGAAAGCAATTGGTTAATTAGTTAATGAAAATAGCGGGCGCAACTCTATAATAGCAATCAATAATCATATTCTATCAATGAGTTTAACCACTGTTTCTCTTGCTTGGCAACGTTCGTTATTGACAAGCTACTTGATAAATAATTGCAATTATCATTCTTGTTTATTTTTAAATTGTGTCGTGACCTCGAATGTAGGCTATAACCTCGTCTGCCAATCTGGAGTTCTTACCTTGCAGGGAAATTAAAGCTGAATCTGGCATCTGGTTTTATGATCATAATCAGACGAGACAGAAACGGAATCTTTACGGAACCGCACTTCTCATGAGACTTTTCAAAAAAGGTAAATGTACAGAACCACACATTGCATAATATCAACACAACAGGAAGTACAGTCTGAGTTGAACCTGTCTGAAGTGACTCATAATGTGGCAATGAAAGTGTTCTCTTAACAAGGGTAATCTCTCAACGCAAATTGGATTGTATTGTCTACGTATTTAGGGGGCTACTAAGATATGCTATGTTGACACAAAGCGTTGCTTAAAAATTAATGATTGAACATTGATGGCTGTCGAAACCAGATGGATTGTACTTGATGAGTTGGCCTTCTATTTGTTTAATGTGTAGTGTTGACTGTGTTGTGTTGTCGCAATGTCTACTGTTGATGCGGAATGGTTCATACCAGCGGTGATTTTTAAAAATGTTATTTCTGCATTGCGATCGGTTCACAGCGCCACGAAAAGCAGTCAAAGACCTCCAAGATCCCATTTGGAGTGACTTTGATGCATTGGAATCTGGACTAGGTAATGTTATGATCAGTGTTCTGTTATAGATTATTCATGACTTTCACAGGCATTCTTTTGTTCCTGCACTCCTGTTTTGCGTAACTACGGTAAACCCTGCATTTTACATTGCACCATAATTTCCAGGCACCAGATAAACACTCATTGTTCATTTCTGAGTCACGCCAAAGATGTCTGCTGTATTTCCTCCAATACAAAATTATATTGTATGTTATAATGTTTTGACTTATAAAAAAAAAACAGAATTATTATTTATATTTATATGTGCAATGTATGCTCTATCTATTGACAGAATCTTCACATATATAAACTGAGTTTCTGGTTAGAATAAACTAAAATACGATAGTAGTTAATGTTGTGGCACGGTTCAGAGTCATTGACAGCAATTTCTTTCAACCATTGACATCGCACAAACAGACCTGCAATGCGTTTCAGACAACAATGACTATAATGCAATCTACGACATAATAGATTGTTGAACCTCTAACGAAATTGTGATTTATTTGATAGGTGACAGTGAAGAGGACAGGATTTATGTCATGTTAGATCAAGCAGAAGACGGCCAAATCAACGTCCAAGAAGGTAATGCCACTGTTGCTGATCCAGACCCATCGCGCCATGTACATTTTGATAGCGAGCCGATTGAACAGTCTGGAGGGGAAAAACTGAATCTACTTGCCATGGCAGCACGAGCGTCATCTGATAGGGAGGAAGAGAGTGTAAGTGACACAGTATCAGACGCAGACTATAGCCAAGAACAGCAAGTGCCGTCTATACACATATCCGATGCCGACAGCGGGGAAGAGGTAGAACATGAGAGCGAGACTGTCAGCTGGAGTGCTTCACAGCATGATCATGAGGCAGCGGATGACATGGATCATAATGCTGAGGATGCTGCAGATGTCACCGAGGACTCCGATAAATCATCGGAAGGTAGGTTGGTCTCTGTTCAGATCTGATTGCAGCACGTTGCGACTCGCAGAAAGTTTTACCATCATGTTTTCTGCGGTGGATATCATATCAGCCCTCAGCAGACCACATGTTTTCCTCTATTCATTTATGACACCCTTCACCGCTTCACTAATATTGCCATTTCACTCAAACAATCGGAGTTTTGCCACCAATGCCATTGACAAGAGCTGTTCTGTTGCCTGCTTCTTTGAAATGCTTGCCATACTCTTTCTGTGGGGTCCCAGTTATAGTTAAGGTAAACAGCTTGCGGTTTGCTTAATTCAATATTGTAATGTGGCTCATTTTCTTTTGTAAGGATAGTTCCTTGCCGATTTTAAGAGATTATATGTCAGACGTGTTTGGCCACATTTTTCTTTCAAATGATAGTAATTATAGCTTTTGCCATTAGCAAAATGCTAACTCCAATTTAAGGTAATGGCCCCAGTTTCTGTTTGTGTTGGGAAAGACAGCTCTGGATTTTGTCTGGTTATGGTATATTCATTTTAGTTATGGCCACATGAAAGCACATCGTAGTGATGATTTTTTTGTAATGATGGGTAACTTTTGTATGTCGTGCGCTGTAGAAGCACCTAGTCATCGTGTCAGAACTAGCATGATATGGCAGGATGCACTTCCGTTCAACAATTGCTTTCATGACATGCATTTAGTAAGTCACTCGACTGCAAAAGCGGAATATTTTACTCTCCGCTTTTTGTTTACTCTTTCTTGTCTTTGTGATTATTCATTTTGGCCTGCAAACAAAGAACATCTTCACTGTGTTTCATATTTGTGAAGGGTAATCTGTAGCAGATCTAGATGCTGATAATGTGCCTTGGTTAGAGTATTGCTGCTTGTGAAGTCATAGTCCATGATTGAGTGACAATATGCCATATGGCAAACAACGAGACGGCTGCCTTTCAGCTTGATGCTCATCAGTATGCCCACGTTTACATAATTTGTAATTTCTGATGTCGTATTTCAGATAATTCCAATAAGATTTGCTAGTGGAGATGTCTTATGTTCTGGATAATTTCCTTGTAAGCTAGTTTTCAGCTGGCTCCAATAAAATGTTGGCCATAAGACTGAATCCATTCCATGTTGTTAGCTGCTTCTATCCAACAGTTTGGCTCTCAGTTTTTTCCTGTGCTTGCCCTATTTAGCAGATAAGATTTTTGTGGCTATTTATGATGTTATAAGGATGTATTTTATCAATGTCTCCTTATTTCAACCATTTGTTGGCCTACTTGTAATGATATGACATATTCTCAGCTTCACCTGATAATTGGTTTTTGAAACCTTAGGTGTCCCCCTTGATGAGAGTGATCTTAGCAGCAGCAGCAGTGATCAAGCTAGTGATGATGGTATTCATGATGACAATACGACGCTTGATGGTAATCGGAAAGATCAGTTTACGGAAAGGCAAATGCGTAACGGAGAGCAACAAGGGAGTGATGATGATGATGTGCAAGAGCTGGATGCCATCAGAGAGGAAAGCCCACTTACCGAAAGCGACTCTGATCGCGAACAGTTTGGTTCACAGGAGGCAGCGCAAGTTACCAGTGATGATAGCAGATTGCATGCAATGGGTGGAATACCATCTGTTATGGTGACATCAGCAGAAGAAATTGACCATGACGGCAATGAAGTTGACATTGTTTCTACTACAAGAGCTACTGATGAGGAGCAGGGTAATTACAGTCAAGACGTAACTGATGGTCTGGTTTGTGATGACACGTTATATGATAAGGACATGTCTTTGTTGTGCGACCCTTCATTGAAAAGAGATACGTTTGCTGACACGTTCAGTAGTGTTGTAGAGGACGAAGAATTAGACGGATTTTATTCCACATCCAATGCGGTTGTAGCTGAGACTGATAATGTAACACTGACTACAGACGACAACAATGTTTACTGTACTCCATTGGCCAGTAGTAAAAATGACGACACCAGTGTTGGTCAGCCTCTGCCGAGTTCCAAGATCAGCCAGTTCAGTATTGCATCACATCTTCCAGTTGACGAGAGCTGTGAAGATGAGATAGATATTGCTGATAATGAGAGTATTGAAAATGCATCGTCTCCTCTAGAGGAACCTACATCTGACCTAGTCCCTATTGACGAAAGCGCCCCAAGTGCTGGTATTGTTGTGCAGCCTAGAAAGTTTTCCAATGCAAGCATCCTGTTGCCAGTTTACACTTACCAAGATGATGATCTTGCTTCACCTGTTATTGAAGATGACAGCAGTGTTGTCAATGCCTTTGATGATTGCAGTCAAAACATTCAATCATCAGATGACGCAACTGTAGAACATAGCAATACTTCAATGACTGTCTTTGGTGCAAGTCACCGGTGTAATACGGAAGAAGATGACAATTTAGCAGACGACGGAAAAGAGCTTTTCATGCCGGTATCACACATTCTTCAGTCGTCTGCCTATGCTAGTGTCTCATTGGAAAGCAACTCGACGGCGGGTTGCGAAGACAGCCGACAGAACTCCATAGAACTTGTCAGGACTACTGAGACAACAGCAACTTCAACGGACAGCTTATATAACGAAAGCCCTGACACTGAGTGCACAACTGTGTTATCGGAAGATGTACAACTTCAGGATTTACAAATACAATACTCAAGAGACGTGATAAAAGACGACGTCATCTATCCAATTGCCAACCAACCAGGTGGTATTTTTGCTTTTTCAGATGAGACAATTGGAGAGTCTGGAGGAGTGGAAGCCAAGGTGCTCCAAGATGCAGACATATCTGAAGACTTAGATATATCGTCCGAAGATCAAGTTACTGAACATGAGAGTGAAGACGAAATCTCTGGAGAAATGGAAGATAAAGATTCAGAAACGAGTGAACTAAGACAGGAAGATACTGATGAACAGGAGCAGGCAATGGACGTATCAGTGCCAGAGGTTATCACGGTGGAAGAATCAGTGACCAGTCAATACGTCGAACGATCGCATGGAAATGATGGGGCGGTATCAGCAGAACAAGAAATCGAAGGAGATGTTGAGGTGATGGAAGATGAAGAATTTGAACGTGATGATCAGGAAGGACATATCTCAGGTGAGAACAACCAAGGTGAGAGGCTGGTTGAACAGGAGACAACTAACCTTAACGAACATGTCTATGAAGCCGAAAAACGTGTTAGACATTACGAGGAAGATCAAGAACAGAAGGCCTCTCAAGACAGCAAGGAATATGAAGGTTTTGAAGATGTGAAAAGAGATGTTAAAGGAGATTCCGAAGGTCATGATGAAGCTGTTGTTGTTTTGAAAACTCCCTTGATTGACAATTCTAAGACAATTGCACAAGCTGAAGAAGATCTGTCTGCATGCACGGAAGCTGTAGATGAGAAACCATGTGTTGGAAAAAGCTCTACAGTTGCGATTGAATTATTGTCCACTAATTCGATTGAAGAGGAGAAGGTCCCCAAGGAAAGTGCTGACCAAGTAACACCTGAATCAATGTCTATAACAGTTGGGTCAGGCACTGGTTCTACGGATGAGGACAATGGCACGGTTGAGTGGAAGAGCCTGGCAAATACAGATTTGGGGAGTGCTATATTGTCCCATTTTGACAGCATGAATGAAGATGATGCAACCTCAACCGAGCCATCTCAACTTGAGCAGTTTGATGATCATGATAGAGAATTGATTAATGTTGAAATGTCCTCTACTCAAATGGACAACGAGTTGGTCACAGTTGAGAGAGAGGTAGTCGTTCAACAGTTCGACAACAACATCAACGATGTGGCTTTGTCAAGCGAAAATGACGAGGAACGTAGTGTTCCTGCAGCCGTAGCTCTTGTAGTAGAATCAAGTCAGCTTCAGCAGCCATCAATCTCACACGACACAGACAATGATGACGAGCTGGAAATCAACACCTCAACATGTACGACCGTGCTTGACGAAAACATGGATGAGTTGCAACATACCACCAGTGTCGTGACAGCACAGTCTGCCGTCGAGGACAAGCAAGCAATTGGTACATTTGAAACCTGCTGCTTGGGCATGCCACATTAGTTGTTGCTGTTGTTGTTGTTGTCGTTGCTGTTGCATTATAATTTTGTGCTATCATTTTTGTTGCTGCCGCAAAATCCGTCTTCTGTTTGGTAAGAGGGCATTGTTTCCACTGATATCATGGAATGGACCTGGTGGATGTTTTCGTATGGCTAAGGCATATACAGTCAAAGAGGCAGGCATCAGTTGAAGCAGGCGTCATATGTTCTCATAATGTCAATGCCAGTAGACGCTCCAATGCATCTTTCATTTTTATTGGCAAACTAATCTCGTACTAATAATTTAACATGAATTAACTGACACGGATGGCTTCTCTTCCAGCTTGAGGTCTGAATACTATTTTGTTGTGATCTTTGATAGATTAGTGCTTGATTCTTACATGGTAGTGCACCTGTCTGTTTCATTATTTGTCATTTTAACTTCATTGAATTGTTCTTCTGATGCAGTGTCCTATGAGAAGGAAGATATCGTTGAAACTGAAAGTGTTAAATCTGACGAGGAAGTAGACATCGATGCTTATTTTAAAGACTTCACGGAAGTGAGTTTATCAGTTTGTTTTGTGTCTCTGCCACCATCAACTGGATTTTTGCTGTGTGAAAGTGTAGACACACAAACACACATAGGTTTTCGCAATCAATGATACCATATAACTGAGAGACCTGTGACCAGTTACTGAGTGCCACTACAGGGATAGATGGCAGAGTTCCATTCCAGGGAGTATATATGGCCGTTGGTAAACACCGCATGGATTCTTAGCAAGACAGATGGAGACAGCAAATTAATAGACAGATAACTAGATGATACAACTATCTTCTCTTACAAGTAAGGGCAGCTGGTAGGAATACTTGTCACTTCTTTACCGAATGTACCTCTGTCCACAGCTTCCACCACATCATTTGTTCAAACGGAGATAGACATGAGCGTTGCGCTTGCGACAACTGAAAATGTAAAGAATGTGGGCAATCTGCATCTCACCTGTTCCGTATATGTAATTGTTAAAGATTACATCTTATATTGAGTATTTGAAAGTCCTTGAATGTAATGATCGATAGATAGTCCCGTAGATATTCACATCTATTTTTGTAAACTGTTGTGTGAAATACAAATCAAATCATCTGTTCTTACAATGATGTGTAGGCCTTTAGACGATGAAAAAATGAGGTTCACTTTATAACCACGCGTCAGCCGCTACAAATTTTACATTCCTATTTTCTACAGGAAGCCCTTGGCGATGGCGAAGAGGAACACGATCACGGCGAAATCTTCATGGGCTTATTGTACTCTGAAGCTGATCGTAAATTTGAGGTTCAAATACACAAAGCCAGAGATTTGAAGATTGGTGACGCTTCAAAACATGCAACTGATCCGTAAGCACACATTTAGTGCAGCTATTTACATGGTTTATTTTGTTGTTGTGTTTTCACTAGCAATGTCTGACCGTGATTTATGGCGTAGTTTATGTAGTACAGCCAGACCTGTATTAGCGGCCACCTGTGTATAAAGGCCACTCTTCATAACGCCAAAATGACATTTTCTATAGAAATCTACCTGGTCAGAAAGTCCACCTGTCTCTAAAGGTCATTTTCCTCAGGTCCCAGAGTTGACCGTTAGTCCGTTATAGACAGGTTTGACTGTAAGTGCATTAAGAGAAAGTGGGACGGCCTCTTTGTGTTGAGGACTGTCTATATTATTATTATTACTAGGTATGTTGTTTTTAGTGCCAAATCACAGTGCAGCCAGGTGTTTTCTAATGCAGATTGAATTCCGACAATTCATGAATAGTAAACGGCAACGCTATAGCGATTAGAATACACCTGACAATTAGCTCACTCGTTACTCTTGAGCATGTGATGGTCTTGGCGATGCTATTTCATTATCATTTTGATTTTTGAAATCTGCCATGATGACCAGTGTTACATGGTGTGCTTAGCTGTTTGAAGTACCCCAATAACAGCCTTCCTTTCAAATGTTTTGTTGCAGATATATCAAATTTTACTTGCTCCCTGATGCCTCCAAATACGGCAAACGCAAAACAAAGACCAAGAAACATACACAAAACCCAGACTATGATGAAACATTAACAGTAAGAGTTGACTGTCATGATATGCCGTGGTAGTTTTTAGAACACAACAAGTCCTGCACAATGTTCTGCTGTGGCAACCATCTTGTCTCCATCTGCGCAGTTTCAGACAATGTTTTATGTATTTTGATTTGTTGTGTAATGATTTTGGCTGTAATTATTTTGCTATTGTAAATTCCCGTTCTGTGTAGCAGGGAATCTGCATCAATGCAATTAGACGTAGAAGGAACGGGCTGTTCTCATGAATAGTACTGTCTCCAACAACAACTGTTTTCAATGCATGTGATTGCAATGGAGAGTGTAGATGGTAGACATTGTAGACTCTTACTTTTTGCTCCTTTTTGACAGTATTCAATCTCAATGGATGATCTGCTTCAATCGACATTATCATGCAGCGTATGGCATAGTGACTCACTTGGGAAAAACGCCTTTCTTGGTGAGGTGGAAATTGGTATGAAGTCATACGCAAATACAACACCTTTGGATATTGCTGCTCCCAAGTGGTATTCGCTCACAGAGAAGGTTTGTGTGATACCATTTCTGAACAGGCTGTCTTCTCGTAGCCTCTAATTAATATTGGCCACCATAGGTCATCAAAATGGTGCTACAGTGAAACCTGTCTATAATGGTCACCTTTGGGAGGTGAGGAAAATGATCCTTATAGACAGGCGGCCTTTCTGTCCAGGTTAATTTCTATAGAATGTGTCATTTTGAGGTTATGAAGAATGGTCTTTATACACAGGTGGCCGCTATTACAGGTTTGACTGTATGCTATAAGTTTGGCTGGTAGAAACGGTTAAAGTCTCTCCTTCAAGTTAATACATCAGCCATTTATAGTTTCACAGTAGATTCCCAACAGCCAGAAACTTTTAGACTAAGTAGTTTCTTGGCGTTCATATTGCTTTTTCATTCCGTCCAACTTGGGAGCGTTTGATGTTAATGTCCTAATTTAAAGTCTGGGTACATTTTAATGCCTTTCGTCTGAAGGAATTGTTCTCACTGATGAATCCGAAATGGCTGCAAGTGCCACACACTTGAATCGTTTTGGCATTTGGTATCTCAAGACTCATGCAATCTTGGGGGGTGGGGGGG
>OFHS01000328.1:14076-47366 GCA_900245855.1 Calvadosia cruxmelitensis
TTAGGCAATTGTATGATTCGTTTGATAGTGAAGTGATCTCTCATTTTTTGCTTGTTGGCAGAAAATCACCCGTAATGACTTGACATACGCTGGTGAGCTGGTACTGAGAGTGAATTTTGAGCATAACCCCTCGGAGGGAAACCGAGACAATGGGACACTGGGAGTGCAACTGGTTGAAGCCTGCAATCTGCAGTCTGTAGAATCCGACGGGACTTCATCACCATATTGTACTTTGTGAGTCCATCCAACAAACAAATAGTGGCATGATGATTGTTTCTTTTGTGTTAGTGCACTTTCTGGGTGTTTCTTGCAACGTGGGGTTAACTGCTTATGAGGTTTGATCAAGACTTAAATGCCATTTATTGTTATTTCTTAGGTGCTTATTCCCTGACAAAGTCAGGCGGAAATCAACGGTGTTCCCAAAATCAGTGTTTCCTATTTGGAATGAGAACTATCAATTTAGCAATATCTCTTTTGCTGAGTTGACAAAGAAAGTGCTACAGATCTGCATCTATGACAGTAACCAGCAGAAGATGTTGGGTTGTTTGAGATTGGGCTGCGGCACTCACGACGTTGAGCAGGATGATGCTTTTGGGGACGAGGTAGAGGCGTGGCAAGCCATGCTCAAGGATCCTTCCACTAGTGCTACATACACAATTCCACTGCGCTCTTCATCTGGTGGCATACGAAGGTGAACTTTGTTAATTTGCTGTTGTAATTCAATGCCCTACTCAAGATGGCACAAATTATAAACGTGCTTTTGATAGAATGCTATGCCCTCCTACCGGCTGAACATGATCACTGAAACTGAAAGGGTGGCTTTCAATACAAGCTGCATTGGTGATGTCTCAAGAAGACCCCTAATACGTTTAATTGTGTCTCTTCATGGTCTACATCTTGGATACGACATCATATTAAAAGAACTAACACCCATATATGTATAATTCTGTTGTATGTTTGTTGTTTAATTATTCTCTAATTATTGTATACCGGTAGTTATCAACAGTTATTAGCCAAGCTTTGGTTGATGTGTCTGGCATCCTGGGTTTCTTGTAGTGTGACAGGGCCACTGCCATCGTCAATGAGTTCGATGCGCGTCAAGGAAAAGAAGGAAGCTGATGTTGCAAAGAAACAAAGAGTGAGGCGATATCAACGAATAATGTTTGTGGTGATGCATGATGTTTTATCCAACTCTTTCCTATTCAAAACTATCAAAAAGCTTATGGGATTAATTACTTATTTACTAATTTTACCACGGGTGTAGAATAAGTGAACTTGTGCCTTCAATACGTGTATTCTGTTTGAATTAATCTTTCAAATACAGATACGTACATGATGATGATATTTGATATCATTATTTGTTCAAATGTTCTCTTTGCACAGACACCATCAACATCAAGCATATCGAGTATTCAGAATAAACATCTAGGTGGCCTTCAAGCAGACCAATATTCATTGGTGAGTGTGTGAATGATCTTGATACCTTTGTTGTTGCGGCATGACTTCAGTATCTGAATGTCAACCGGTCATGTTCAACTGTCTTTCGTCGCAGACAAGCTATGGTTCAATGACAAGTATTTATAGCTCGTCTGGTGGTCGTCATGGCAATGTGCCTATTTCTGGAGAGATCTCATTTGCAATCAGATATGACAACATTGCTGGCATATTTGAGATCCATTTGAAGAAGGCCAAAGATATTGCACCTGCGAATGTCAAGACTCACACCTCTGATCCGTAAGAAGAATGTCGTTTTCATCTCTGCTTGTTGTGTCACAAATTGGCCAAAATTGTTCCCAGTTGTATGCACATTGAAAAATTAACTACCTCAAGGGAGAAGGGACTACATGTGTTAATTAAGAGACCACCTTGAAGTGATGTTCTTAATTAGGTGCAATCAATTTACATGTCTCAAGCCATCACCTTTGTTAAAAGAGACTACTTTCCCATGTCCATTGGGTAGTGACTTGAGGCTAGGCGGAATGTAGTTCACTGCTCTACGAATTCTTGTACTGTCATTTCTTAACCTACCCCATGTTTCCTTTAAACAAAATCTGTTTCTTTATATTTTGCAGCTACATAAAGACGTACTTATTGCCTGATAAGTCAAAGAAGAGCAAAAAGAAGTCACTGGTCAAGAAGAAAAGCCTGAACCCTGAATGGAATGAGCTTATCAAGGTCAGATGAAATGCTTATCTCCGCCTGTCCATGCTTTATATTATAATCTGTTATTTATCACCTCACTTTCTGCAAGAATCAGTGTATAATTTATTCCTCACCCCAAGAATCAGTGTATAATTTCCATTTTTATTGTATGTCATTAACTTCAAATCGTATTGCTTGTATCTTAGAACTGATTATGGGTCTTCAAATATACTCCTATCTATCTATCTATCTATCTATCTGCACTGCATGATTTGCATACACATTCATTTTCTTCAGTACAAAATCAAGTACGACGAACTGCTAAAGAGGACGCTGCAAATCTCTGTATGGAATAACGAGCGTTTTGGCCACAATGACTTCTTGGGTGAAGTGCAAGTGCAGATCGCTGATTATGTGAACAGTGGACACAACTTTGATGTTGCCAACCCAATTTGGTATACATTGCAGGAAATGGTTAGTGGCTTAATTGTCACCCGCAGATCATCCAAGGTGTAGATGACATTCCTCGTATGTATACATTTTGTCATTTCTCGTCCATTTAGGCACCTGTGAGTGTATCTGGCCCAGATAGTCATGGAAGTATCACTATTGGTTTGAAGTTTCAACCAACCGGCGATAACTGGGGAAAACTGGCTGTTGAAATCAAGAAAGCTGAGAACATATCTCCTGAAGACGAAGAATCAGTTCCAAGTGCTTTTGTGAAGTGGTATGGTGAAGCATGCACGCTTTATAGTTTTCAGCTTTATCTGTTCAGTGATATTCATGTGAGCTTCTTCAGTTTCCGCGGGGGTTTTCTCAGTTATTGGAGTTTGTTTGATGTTTAGTTTACAAATGTAACTAATTCTAGTAGCAGACTAGTGTTCTACAGTGCTCTGTTGAAAATAACATACGTGTGAATAGGTCGACTGTGTAAGGAATGATATTACATAACATTACTAGCAGTAAGCTGTTTCTGAAGTTACTAGTTATTACAAAAGTTACGTACTTGAGCTCTTAACAGTAACTTTTAAAAGTCACCGGTTACTTTTGCAAAAAAAATTAAACTAGTCACAGTTATTTTTCAAGTTACTGCTCAAGCAAATATTCAATTTAAACAAATAAACAGTATGGTTGCTCCACGGATTAATGTTTCTCTTAAAGCGTTACCCCAAAACCAATTAGCGCTATGTGCAAAGGAAAGTGTGAGATTTACACTGCAGCCTTGTGATGCCAAGATCATATTTGATTTGCAGCAGAAGCAATTTAGATTTGTTGGAAAAGATCTTGAAAGTAACACAATTATTAACACCGATGTCTGCTCTTATAATCCCATTCCTGACTGTATGCTGTTCTTTTCTCAGCTATCTCCTTCCTGACAAATCTCGCAAGGCAAAGCGAAAGACCAGTGTTAAGAAGAAGGCCTCGCCAGTTTGGAATGACAAGATTGAATATGACAATGTTTCCCTTGAGGAACTTCAGTACCGTGTGCTAGAGGTTACAGTTTGGGATCATGACGTTCGAGGACACAACTTCATGGGCGGCTGCCGTCTTGGTTTGCAGCAGGGTGACGAACAATGGCATGACTGTGACGGGAAAGAGGTTCGCATATGGGAGGCTATGCTGCAGCATTCTAACATCTGGTCGGAATTCGACATCCCCTTGCGTGGTACCATGAAGAGCAAAAGAGAGTGAGTTTGCCTTCAATTCTTGCTTACTCAGACATGGAACTTTGTAAGAAGCTTACTATTTCCAATGTATTCCGATGTTTACAACAATATCATATTGATCATCATGACTGGAAGGAGTGGAGGCATACCTCTTCTAGTTAACATTGACAACCTATTAATATTCTGTTAAAAGTGAGTCTTTCTTATTGCAGAGAGCAGCGCCTGCAATCCAGTCAAGAGATTGCCCCAAGCGTCATTTATAATGAAAAAGAGGCATTGATCCTGTCATCAGAAACTTCCACAACTCTCGTTCCAGGGGTAGGCATTGGTTTTCTCTGGCTCTTGATCACAAGCATACTTGCATGATTCAAATTCATTTCCTAATTATTTAACTTTTGTTATTTGATAATGCTACAGTTGCCACGACGGCACTGTTTTGTTGTTGGGGTTGTTTGCTTTCCTCGTTTTAAGCACATCAAATATTCAGAAAAAGGTCAATTGTGTACGCTAGACACACTACCCATTGAAACTATCATTTGCAAGCAAAGATCTTAGATCAAATATTTGTCCATGTTTCACAAATAGCTGATCAATAGGACAGAAGGAAACGGGCACTGCTATTTCCGATCATTAACGTAAAATATCACATCATAGTCATTCAGCTTGGAAATGTTCGCAAAGTTTATTGCAATTGTCTGATATGCTTGCTGTTGTACATTCAGGAAGCAACGATCAAAGTGGGGCTGCAGTACTTTGTCGAGGACACAGGCATTGATTCTACCAAGAAAAAGCCAAAAGGTGCCTTGGAGGTCCATCTGAGAGAAGCTCGCTACTTGAAAAGCACAACAAGTGGTGATTTTCCTGATGCTTATTGTAAATGGTCAGTGAAGCTCTGCATACCCATAGTTTGCTGTTGCTTGGGACCTTAGAGTTGCACGCTTGCATTTTATTCTATTCGTTTCCCTCTCAATTCATGCAGTATACTCCATTCAAAGAAGAAAAATGCCAAACAACAGATCAAAGCTTTCAAGAAGAACAGCCAACCACAGTGGGATGAGAAGATATCCTTTCCAGGCATTTCACCTGACAGTCTCCAAAGCAAGGTCTTGGAGATCAATGTCGTTGACGACGTAGGAGGGCGAGGCAAGGAGCTGCTGGGCAGCGTCCGTCTTGGTCTTGGTCAGAGCACAGAGTCATATGACGACGCGACAGGACGAGAGCTGGAACTATGGAAGGAGATGAACAACAGATGGAACGAATGGGTGTACATGGTGCTGCCTTTGCGCGTGCCACATTCTATTCTGACGTAGGTGTTAATTGTCCACTGATTGACGGTTAATTAATAGTTATTTGAAACTAATCAAACCAACCATGTGTTTCTTCATGACTTCATGTTCTTTTGTTGCCCGAACGACATGTTATTTTACCAGCCAATGTATGTTCTGCCTGCTTGATTGTCTGTCTGATGATTCATTCTTCACAATGTCTGATTTATTCTTCTTTTTCCACTTGCTAGTCTCGAGGATGACCATAATCAAGCAGTCAACGGCAAACAGGCTCATAATGATGACGGTGATAATGAAGGTCGCGAATCACCTCGCACCTTAGCCTTGCGTGCCATGGGGTCACATGCAAACGAGGTACTCGACATCATGGAGCAGAAGACGGCAACACCTGGACCGCAGCTCGTTGCACATTATCACAATGATGCAGAGGACCCCCACGCCTCGTTAGGAACAATTGAAGAGGAACCAGACCTTGAAAGAAGCGGATCAATGTCAACACCTTCTCCAGCAGTTTCAAATTCTGATGCTGCAATTAACGCTGTTGTCAGAGCAACACTTCCACCAGCATCACCACCGGCAATCACAGTCTCGGTAATTAGTATGAATCATTTATTAAGCTGCTATTGAAATACTTTACGCTTAATCTAGTGAGAGCACATTTGACATTTGACGTACACTTTCATGGTGTAATGCCATTGTGGGATGCCGTGCTGTAGGTATGGACTTGTCGAGTCACAAAAAATTTAATGATCTCCTTTCAGGAGCCTCAGTCTACTTCGCCTGAGGTCAGACCAGGTGATCCCCCATTTGAAGCTGCTGCCAAAACATGGGAAGAAGATGAAGATATTTCTCCAATGAAAAGAAGCAAAATGTCAAAAATCTCCAAAACAAAGATGTTTGTAAGTTGGACTGAAAATGCAATTTACTATTTTGTTTATTGCTGGGATTTTGACACGCTGTTGTTAAGCAACCTATGTAATGAGGAACAAAGTTATATGTGTTGTTTGTTTGTTTGCTTTTTCACCACCCAAAATCTGGCTTGTGAGCGCAAGCAAGCAAAGGCTAAACACAAGCAACAATACTGATTGATCAGATCATCAGAACAAACCGAGGTTCAAGAGGCGCTTCTGAGTAAGCGTAGGAAACTCAAAATTCTCATAAATCCATTATAACCATTCCGATCAATTAACACACTGACCACTCTGACACTTCGATACTATCTCACGTGATTCTTGATGACGTCATGGTGAAGCAGAATCTGGCTTTCACATTGCTTCCTGCTCTTTGTTCATGTTACTGGATGTGATACTTCAGCTTCGTTGCTATTTCAAGCTTCAGAAGATCTTCACGGAAATAGATCTGAAATGTTTTGGCGGTAGCTGGGAAATGCTGTACACGCCCTCGGTAATGACCAGTATGAGAAAACACGACCGGCCGCCATATTATTGACAGCAGTTGTTGTGAGAATGTCACATGGCTGTGGCCAGTACAATAGAAAAAGCTCTGTGGTCTGTGTTGTGTTGCTCTTACAACTCCAGCAGTTCTCGGCTCCTGCTGTTTATTTACATGCGTTTTAAGAAAAACTTAACCCTTGTCCTGTTATTGACGTGTATACATGTTTTCGAAACATTTCAAAAGTAGCAACATATAACCAATCACATAGTTAGTCCCTAGCAATCAACCAATCAGCAATCGATACAGCGACTTCAAGTCTTTATTTAACTAGTTTTATGAGCAGGACAAGGGTTAAGATAATGAAATAATGTCGAAAGATGTAACTACCCTGCCACGCTTTCTCCTGTTTCTTTCCTATCTTGTCGAAATCTCACTCTGTCTTAATCACAATTCCTACAACTGCCTCGACTGTTGTTTGTAATGTGAGTCTGCTCATTAGAGCTACTATGTTTATTCAGACAGATTGATCGACGTAACAAACTTTGCTGTGTTTGTCTTTTGTTTGAACTTATCAGTCCAACACATCCATTACAGACTTACAGTGTAACTCTGACTCTGAGCCAGAAAATATTTGCAGGTGACCTAGCAAAGGCAACATTTTGGGAATGGATGGAACGCTTGAGGTGTACTGAATACCAGCTATGTCTTGACAAATAATTAACTGTTTATGCGGACGTGCTACTAACTAGAAATCCACCACCAGCTGAATTCTGAATGTCTCTGTCACATGTGGTCATTTTCTCATCTGCAGGGTTCCACAGACAGTTTGGCAAGCACCACAAGCGAGTCGCTGGCTATTTATGGCCGGGTGATGGTGACTGGCAGTGTTCAGTTTGCAATGCGCTATGACTTCAACGCTGGCGAATTTGAAATCCACGCTTATTCTGCAAAGGACATTGCCATCGCCGACATCAAAAAGATGACGTCTGATCCGTAAGAATCTTTCAGTTAAATTCTCTCTGGCCAAATACTCCACCAGAAAAAGTCATGGTATTCAATTATTTAATCTTCAGATATTTCAAGGTCTCGCTATTTCCTGACGTTGGTCGAAAGTATGGAAAGAAAAAGACAAAAGTTGTGAAAGGCACTCTCAATCCAGAGTGGGACGAAATCATGAAGGTTTTTATGTGTTACATTTGAAGGTCTTATGCTATCCATGTTATGCTCTTGGTGTTAAGAGTCTAACAACTCATGTTACAATTTCATACAGCAGACAGTTAGTTATTTATAGCACCGTGTTGTCTTATTTCAGATCAAAATCAAATTCAGGGAACTAACTGTCAAAACACTTGTAGCTTCAGTTTGGAATCATGATCGTTTTGGACGAAATGAGTTCTTGGGGGAGGCTCAGATTCTCTTACATGAAGTTGTTCGTGACAATGGACTTGTGTCACCAATCGTCCAATGGTATCCGCTTGAGGAGAAGGTAATTTTTAATCAAAACAAACCTGATCTGTGCTGATGGTAATGAAATTGTTGGCATTTATTTGGTGTGTATATTATTTGTTTCCTTTACGTTTAGCAAACATTAAAACAATACACACTCTACGAGGGGTCATTACGCATTTCTCTCAAATTTGAAGAAGAAAGCAGCCACAAAAGTAAATCGAAAAAGAAATCCATCAAAAAGAAATCGGACAGCAGCAAGTTGTTCATTCTGATCCAGTCTGCTAAGGACCTTCCTGCCCGTGATCACAACGGCCTTTCTGATCCATACTGCAAGTGGTAAGGGCATTGCAAATGTTTTGTCTTCTGAATTGTGATTTTCATTCTGTAGTGATTTCATGACTTTAATTATATGCGCACATGGTGAGGTTTGCTAAGTTTTGAAAAGGCAGCTTGCACTTCCTCTGTTAGCAAATGAGACTTCCATTGCATCATTTTGCTACACTTTCGTGGTGGCCTGATTGGACATTGCAGCTTTTTGTGATGAATTCCTTTGTTTTGCCTTCTTCTTCAGCTACCTATTGCCTGAAAAAACCAATAAGTCAAAGCGGAAAACGGCAGTCATCAAACGAACGTTAGATCCATCGTGGGATTTTACCATTGAATATGATTTCAGACTGGAAGACTTTCAAGACGGTGGACTCGAACTGACGGTAACGATAGTGCTGAAAAGTGACATTGTTATATCAAATGTGCTCCTTTGCTTTATCATCCATGATTCTCTTTGTTGTTGTTATTGTTGATGTTGTTGTTGTAATAGTTGTCTTCGTGGCCTTGCTAACCTTTCTGCATCTTTTAATTTAGATTTGGGACTGGGACACGCTTTCCCAAAATGACTTCATTGGTTGTGCAAGGCTTGGCCTTGGGCTAAGACGCGGAGATTGGGATGATGCTGAAGGACTTGAAGTTGAAGTATGGCAGAAAGCAATGAAGCAGCCAGGCATTTGGCATGAGGTTGATCTGCCGCTGAGATGTGTTCAGGACGTAAGACCACTAAAGATTGAAGAGTAGATTCAAGGGATACGACAGAACATTAACAAGAAGGCTCCATAATTTGATTGCGCTGCTAATTGGCAATCAGTGAAGTACATCAGCTATCACATGGGAGACTCGCTTGTGCTTTCAAGATATTTCTACGCAAACGTTTAGCGATCCTCCTCTTGTATTTGCTTTTGATGAAATTTCTCAAATATGACGTGAGAAAACAAACAAATAGAATGTACTCTTGTTCATGGTGAGGAGAATAATTTGTAAGGTCATTTATAAGAATTATCACATAGCGTCCGTTGCAAATGGATGTACCGTACCCTGTTTGTGTTTAATAGTGTTGTCTCTTGTTACAAGTAATAAGTAATAAAACATCATAATAATCATAATAATAAAAGCGATTTTGTGGGCAATAAAGAACAGACCATGCATTTGGATGTGCAATTTAAAATTATCTGATCTCAGAATCACAATTATTACAAAAGAGAAATAGAATCTAGTTACAAATTTCTGCTCGGTTAAATTTATAAATTTGATCTACTAGACTGAGCTGGTTTAAACCTTGATAGACAAAACTAACGTAGTATCCTTTCTTGAAAGTCCCTTACAAGAAATTGAGCTAAAAGTACTCTAGAGGATCGTCTGCAGTCTTTCCTGTCAAGATCTTTGCCAGCTCCAGTTTCTGGTTAGCGTGAGGCAATGCCTTGAAAACTCTCAAATGGATAAACTTCCCATCACCGATGTCAACCTGGATAAAAGACAAGTTGCTAAAAAGTAAACAAATGACTATGTTGCACATTTAAATTAAAATTGTACTCATGCCCAGCCTCCATCGTGTAATAATCTCGTTTAAATCAACTACAGTATAACTCGGTTAATATCACCTTGGATATTATCACATCTGATTGACAAACTTCTTGCCAGATTATTACTTGAGCTGCAAGATTCAACACCTTCATACACTATCTATGATGAGTGGCCTCGCAACAGGACAGTTACAAGCAGAGCAAAGGTACCCGCAGTAAACAGCATTTTCCAAAATGGGGCGTCCCAACTCAAATAGTTGATCCTAGCATTCATTTTGATAGCTAACCATCCATTACAGTGATAACGACATACTGTATGCACTTACGCTGATGAAATAGTTTGTTCCAGCTACAACTTGAGTTTTATAAGTAACGGCAATGAACTTGGCTAACGATGTCCCACCCATTGACTCGCAAGCAGCTTTCACCTTCAAACAACAGAACCAATCAAGAACGATAAAAATAATAGGTTGTATATAGCAAGGGACACTTTTGAATGAAAGAAATTACAACTAAAGAAAAGATGCAACGGAAAATGCAGGAGGCCTTGTTACAAAGTGTGCTAGTGAACACCCAGCTAGTTGGATTCCCTTGCAAATCTGTATTTAATAGTAGAATATTTGTAGTCCTAAAGCAGTGTAGCCTAAATCATTTCATCACTGTAATGCGCATTGATCTTTATTGTTTAATTTGATATTATTTCTATCGCATAAGTTGCATTTTGAACAGTGGTGGGTTGACCTAGTACGCCTATTATTTCTAGTTCGCCTTCGGCTGGAAGTTATGCCAGTTTCTATATTCCTAGCTTGCTAGACACTTGAAAACTACGTCGCTAGAAATCATTTACCTTAAAATTGGTGTTATACAATGATAGCACGTGACATTTTGTTGGTAATCAGTTGCTTTGCTAGGCCTATGCATTAAATCAGTTTTCTCAATGATCCTGAACAATCCATGTATGAAGATCAATCGAAGCAGTCAAAAAAACGAAACTGGTTGAAAAAGTAGTTTGCTAGAATAACAAAAGTCTACTTCCAGCTTGTTATTCCCAAGCACAGCTGTGTGGTAAATACTGGAGATGGTAGCATTAATTGTGCTACGAACTACAATAATTGTCCATCCAATCATAGCAACTACCTGACCTATGAGACCACGTTTGACGGGTCTCTTGTGTTTTTTTGGCTTATTCCGAAAACCCATTTAAGTTACAATAATTTTTTTCATGGAGCAGAAAAAAAAACTATTTTTGCGAGGTCACACATGTTGACTATATTTAAATTAAGTTTATTCTTTCATGGTTTGGACCCTTGGTTTGGACCATGTTTACTTTGAATAGTCATTGTTTTGAATAGTTTTTCTTTTTTCTTTTATAGCAGCATTGCAAGAATATAACCATAATTTGGAGTATGCAACACCTTCAAATCTGACACTGCTTAGCTGGGGCAATTGCATGCCAGGTATATAGCTAGCACAAAACATATAGGCCTAAAGTTCAGCTGAAAATCATTATAAAATGGTAATCTTCATAGGAGCTTCGTGCCTTCAGTTTAATATTGCCTTGTGCTTTGGGCCAAACAAGTGGCTGGAAATATAACAGCAAAACAAGTAAACACAGTTGCATAGAGCTCAGTGCAAGTTCAGCTGCACTATTTGTCTATTTCTGATGAAAATATGCACGATTTTGTTAAGTTTTCGAGTTAAAGCTTGCAACTTTCACAAAATCATGTGACCAAAATATTCCATCCAACATTGCAGGAAAAAATACCTCTTCGCATATCTTCTGAATCTCTTCATTTGCAGGCTGACTTGGGCTGGCACCACCACAAAGCATGTTGAGTTTAAATAGCTCTAAAGTCGTTGACTAACGTTTAATATAATTATATTTTTTTCTTTTGAAAATGAGTCAAAGTGACCATCCCCAAACAAAGTTGTGCGATTTTGAGCTTTTGACGTGAGCAGCCTCATATTGAGAACATTAAACACACGCAATCGAGGATCCGTAAAATTCTAATGAAAAATTGTACTTTCTTCAACGTAACGTCAGTACAGCCATCGCTACAGGCATAATCCAGCCAATGGTAGCACTGGATAGACTCCATTGACCATATATAGATATCTGGTATCTGCACGTGGTATTGTTGCGTTTCAGCACATTCCGTTTCGGTAGTCATCCTGATTGGTCTTCTGTCATAAGATTATTGACATGAACATCACCGGAAAACCAGCATTACGGGCTGGCAATTGTAGACCAGCTAAATGCTTTCTGGCTTGACGTCATTCAGATGAAGCGCAAATTCACTGAACCCTTTTGTTGTCAAATTGATTGTTGAGAAAACTAAAAGCTTTTCCAATGTCCAATATATTTAACCATCGCTGGCTCAGTATAAGTTCCGCAAAAGATTGCTTGCCTATTAAATTCCCACAATGAAAAAAACCGCAAGGTCATTCACATGAGCGAGAACTCCGATGTGAATAGACGTCCTTGAAAGAAACACAAGAGAAGAAAATCAACGTACAGAGGTAATTATTTGTTTAGGACGCAGATGCATCTGTCCTGAGTGTTTGAGCCTCTCGATGACCGACGGCACTCTGTTTCGTTGTAGGTACATGATGTCGTCCTTGTTTGCGAGAATTTTGTTATTCTCGACACTCTTTGTTGTGATTTGTCAACTGGACTTGATCAGCGCTAAACCAAGATCCCTCAATGATTACTTGATTGAGAAGGTGAGAGTCAGTAGCTTCTTTGATTCGACGTTGTAAGAACAATTATGAAATGTGTGCATCATCAGGTGAAGGGTTCCATGTTGATTGTAAGGTTTCACAAATCTGTTGACATTTTGTTGAATCAAAAACTGTCGCGTTTTGTTATTGTAGGCGATTCTGCGACGCGCCAAAAGAGCTGCCAAGTTACAACGCCTAGAGAGCTGCTTCTCATCATCGCAATGCGGCATTGGTTTGGTCTGTTTGCCTTCACCACAAAATTACTGCGAAGAAGAATTATCTGATGATCCAATGCCTCCGCTCCCGGACATACATGTCGTTGTTGTTGCTGGTTGAGAGGAGAGATACTTCATGTCATACGAGAAAGCTGACGATGGATTGATGGAAGAACTGACGAAATCGATCGACGTTCAAGCAACATATCGCTTGCGAATAACATTGATGGCAAGCGCCACATTTTCTAGCCTACATACCATAGTTATGTCCATAGGTCGTCACATTGGACAGTTTTGGCCTTAGAGACATTGATATCGTCTTACGCTACGACCTATTCTGCTTATCATCATGCACGTAATGACTGGTGCTTTGTCTCCGTAATGATTATATTGAACAGCGCAAGAGGCGTCATTGGCCATCATGCTGGAGGCAGTTCAGCGAAGTGTTTTGATAAGAAGCTTCCAATAAGCACCGCCAATTAATGCGTCATTCAGCTTATTAACAGTTAAAACATTGAGTGCGTAGAATGACGTACTACTACGAGATAAAAATATCTATTTCAACGAATTGATCTGAACATGCATGATCTTTGATAACATGACAATCTGATGAAACTTCATCCTGTACAATTGAAGCTTTTAGATATGAGATTGGATGACTGGACATACAAAGACGTATTCAACTTATTGCACGCTAACGTGCTTCTCCTTGTCATAATTGTGTTTCAAGCTCAAGCTCATCTATCTCAAATGACAAGGTGCTTCAGGATTAAGCACGTCTTTGCGGTAGAATGTCAAACTACTAAGGGCTTTTAAATGCTGCCAATGGAGGCACACTTTTTCAATTATTTATTCTCCGGATAATTTATCTAGTCAAAGATCGGCAGCCAATATATGAGTATTCGCAGATAAGAGCCCTCTTACGACGGTTAGTTGTCAACTCAGATTTATTTTTAATTTTCAGTTGTGGATTCTTGATGTAAACTTTTTCACGCCTCCTGGTACAAGGTCAAGCTTGAATTCCTTAAATTGTACGTTTTTCTAATTAATCTACACTAAAAAGGAATATAATTATATAAGCTATCTTACCCAAATAATTAAATTCTTGTAGTAACCTAAACTGAATAAGTCAAGCATGCATCTTCGCCGTGACCAAGCTAATCTTTTTACCTGTGACTTGCTAACTTCTGATTATGTGTGTACCGTACTATTGTTTAATTGCCTGTGCAAAGAAAAGGAACGGGCTGTTCAGATGACCAAAAATCTTCGTAAGAAATGGTTATGCGTGCTGGATGATTTCCAGATTACTACTCGAGATCTGTCAATAATATGATTATAAATTAGAATAATACGATTGCAAATGCGTTATCACATCTTATCTTTCAACGTGGAAAGATTAAAAATCATTAACAATGGTGCAATAGAACGGTACAGGTAGTGACGACTGCTTAGAAATTGATCAGTCGAGATCTGTTCTTCACACTCCACCGCGCAAGCTGTTTATAAGAGCCAAGTCGTGAACATAGCACCCCTCAGTTACGCCTTAGCATCTTCGTGATTTTGCTTTAGAGATGGAGAGCCTATCCTTACGATTTGCCGTTGCTGTTGTTCTGTTGTGTTCATTTGTAATATCAGCTCCAGCAAAGAACATCTTTTACGACAATGAATCAGCAAAGGTGACGTTTTCTATGTTATTGTTCGTAGGAAGTATCTTCAGTAAGCATTAACATTTCTTATTACTAATTAAAAAATGTATCTGATATATATCCATTAGCTTTAATATAGCTACGTATTACCTCAACTGTTATGACATTACAGTACGTAATACCTCACGTGATAGAATTCAGTCTTATTATGATGCTCAAGCGGTGAAGACTTGTTTCTGTACTAGCGTTGTCTCATTGATTTGCTTGTCGATACAACACAGTATCTTAGTAACATTTTTGCGGATATACCGATTGAAATTAGTAGACATATTATCTACAGATACACTTGATATAGTAGCTTATTCTGTTTTTTTTAGAATGAGTAGTGATGATGATGATGATGATGATGATGAGGATGATGATGATGATGATGATGATGATACAGGTTTGACTGCATTAATTGTTATTTATTTATCGTATATTATTTTCCCTGAGTAAGAATGTTGATTATACATAACTTGAAATGTATTAATAAAATGCTTCTCAATGTGTTCTATTAAATTGGTATCTCATAAAATGCTTACTGATAAAAACATAAATGATTTGCCTTGCATTACATATTATACTATGATTTAAATATTTGAGAATGGAAATAAAGTTTTATATAAAAAACAACAGCAAATAATATAAAATTGGGTATAAATACAACTTGATCTAAAGCCCCGCAGATGCATCGCCTTGCATTCATTCTGTTTGAGCTACTTTCTTTTCTGGCCAAACTAATTTGATTTCTTGTTGGGTTATTTTATCTTTTATTTGCTGGGTGTTAAATCATTGCAAATATCCAAGAACCCTTTTCGCTAAGTCTATGAAAGCAAGTCAAGTCAATCGGTCTGAGAAACACAGTATGGTTTTACTCATCAATATAAAACGTACCACAAATTCGGTAACTGTATAGTTTGCAGTTAAAAACGAGTTTTAAACAAATATATTGATGATGATGATGCTGTAACTTCACTATACCATGTCAACATTGCTTGCCTTTTAATTAGGCGACGTTTGCTTATTTTGTTTTCTACTATAGGAAGGATTAGTTCGGCATCGCGCTAGGAGATCATGCTCATGGATGCTGCAGAAGTGTACATCATCTTACGATTGTTGCCCTGGCTTGCATTGTGTCCCACGAATGTATCGTTCCCCTCCGCAGATGTTTTGCGTCTTAGCCACAGGGGAGAATCCCGTTGAAAAAGTTATAACCAGATGAACAACGTTTTGTAAATTTAAAACTGCGCAAACAAGATTTATTTCCATACATTTGTCATTAATGAGGGATGCTTTAGGTAGAAAAAGCAAAAATCTGCTCTGAAACTGACAAACGATTTCTATGTCTGATTGGCATGCAATCAAGTAAACTCCTTGGTTGTCTCCGCGAGGCTAATACATAACGGCGTACATACAGTAATTACAAATGTCACCTACCGTTGCCTCGTTGTCGAATATGTCACCATGGTTACACCTATGATACAGACCTTGTAACTTGACAATTTCAATTGATTTGAACCTTCAGCTGTGTTCATCTCGTAGTCTTATAGCCTATTACTTTATTTTATTATCGTCTTCAACCCAACTTTTCAATTATAACGCAATGTATTAAAGTTTCCATGGTCAGTTTGTTGAGATTATGCTGGTAGATTTCATTGATATAGCTGGACTATTCAAGGACATTTATGTTACTAGCTGATTTCGCTTCCTGCATTCCAAATCGAGGGTGGTAGCTACCATGGTTACAGGAGATCGATAGTTCGGGCACTGCCATGGCTTCGTGGAGTATGCGATTGTCTGAGCTCTAATTGTTTTCAGAGGAAATTATGTGCATCGCTTATACGTCATCCATCTATCCTGGAAGTACAAATTATATTTGCGCTGTGCAAATAACTCGCCAAGTTGATTGTAGCAAAACGGAGAACACCCGGCCTAAAAATAAACAGATTTAATCGAAAAGGAATTTCTTGAATATTTATCAGCAGATCTGCGTCCCTAATTAGAACAGGGAGAGCACCCCACTTCTATAATATAAACCTACTTTTCTTTCATCCGTGGTCCTAAAATAGCCCCTGGCGATTTAGTGGGCTCTGAGCTGACTGTAGATGTGCAATTAGTGGCTTTCAATATTCGAGAGTTCAAACTTCATGGCTTTCATTATTGTTCACATGTAAAGTATAGGTTTCTCAGGACAAATTTGTAAATTAGCAGTATAATGCATTGTCGTGTCACTTACATGATTTCGCTGTGAGCTTCAGAAAATTAATAAACTGTTTTTTTTGCAGCAGGCCCTTTACGGAGATGTTCTCTGCAGTCCTTCATTTCACTTATTTGCTGCAAAAATGACATAATTTAATAAAAGATGCGTTTTGGTTACTCGTAGAAGGGAAGGAAACTGTTTAACGCAAGCATAAATGTGTGAAATGTTATTGATATTGACTCCCTGGATACGGACAGATATGACGAGAAATCTTATCTCACCTCGGATTGAAAAGAGGCTGAGATATAGCCTCGTTGCCGTGATCTCTTTGACGTTCTCAGTGTTGCGGAGGACTGAACTTTTAGTTCATAAAACAGTCAGGCAATTCTAAATTCCGTTTTCAAGCAGCTTGTATTGATCTGTAGTACATTAATTCAACCATCACCATACGATGCTCCTGCCATCGTCGTTTTAGACCCGCTGTTGATAATTAATTGATCACATACTGCATTTAGATTATTCTTTGCCCAACCATCAAGCTAATGGCTTGCCACTCAATGTCTCCCCACCCACGAAGATGAAAATCAATGCAACAAGTAGAACCCATTCATCAACTGAGCAGCCTGCATCATTGTTGTTGGCCATAATTGAACCTCGTATGGGAAGCGACAAGTCTCGTTTCCATTGGTTTGGAGGAATTACCTGCAATTATATTGCAATTTAAACTGAAAGTTTCAGAACGCTAATTGGCTAAGTTTGATTCGATCGTTTCATATCAAACATGGAGTGCCAAAGAGTACAAACTATACTGGAATGGAAGTGTTCGAATTCGTGCTCAAACAGGTCATTTTTCTGAAAGAAAGAAATGGCTCTATGCTATATAGCCAAAATAGAAGGGCAATTAATTCCTCTCTCGTAACACGTGTCTACTTAGCACAGTGATTTATTATTCAAACCAACATTCGACTGATCCACGTGCTTTACATAATCTACGTTGTGAAGGCGGACATGGACTTGTCTATAGGCGTCTCGTGGCTGTGCCACTGGCAGTCCCTTACGATCGGCGGGAAAATAAACGATGCTCACAAATCAAGTCTCCTTGTTGTCGCCAGTGAAGTGACGTCAGCAGACTTCGTTTACGATGCGCTTACATAATTGTATTCGATAATTGGCTTGCTAACAAGTTTTAAACAGTGGCTTTGCGTCAAGATATGGGACAGAGGATTTGACTAAAAGGATAGCAAGGAGCGGCTTCATAATTTCTATGTCATTTTAAAACGAAATGTTGTCTAACAACAAAATTGAAATGTAAAACAGAGCTTCGAGATTCATTGAAAACGAAGATCATTTAGTTCCTGTAAGTAAAGGTCAAGCGATATCGTACCATAACGAGGCTAGGCATGTGTTTTCGTCAATTTTACTGAAGCAATATCCGAGCACTCGCGTGATCCTTTTGAAATCTAACAGAGGTGATCAGATGAGGGGGTGGTTGGCGGATGCTGTTTGAATTTCACTCATTTACGACACTTTCCTGTTCAATTTTCAACTGATTTCCGTTATTTGTGATTCGAAGGTAGAGATCCACTTATTTCACGATCAGTTGAAATCTCTATTTCACAAATTAAAAAAAAAATTTAATTAATTATAGGATTTACTGTATTACGCTTAAGAGAAGCTTGACATACCCTATAAGTTGCCTTTTCAAAAGTTATAGATAAACTAGTATCAAAGATGAAGGCAGATGTAATCCTAAGCTGTAAGATTCACATGTGGTAATCAACCCCACGCTTATATGTAACAGAGGTTTCGATTGGTTTTAAAGAGATATTTCCACTTAGGGTCTGTTTTGGGAATTTTCCTGCAGTTGTGGATAATTTCAATAAGACATTCCCTGCTATGTTTAAAATTGATGGGAGACAGATTTCCGTGGCAGTAAATCGACAGTCTATTTTGAAATGACGGCGAAGGATTTAGCAACGAGACGAAATGTTCCTATCAAAAGGAAAACCTCTGCATTTCCTCAAAATCTTTTGAAATGTTATTTTGAAACAGCCAAAGAGGAATTGACTGGTGCAAGAACTGCAATCTTAACTCAGCAAGGGAAATCGCTTTGTATTCATTTATTTTCGATAGATATGCAAATGATCCTTTCCGTCCCCAGTCTCCTCTGTTTTGAAGAACGTCTCATGATTGGAGAATGCGAGAAAGGAAGTCAGTTGTTAATCTCCTATTGCCATGCGCTTGCCATTGACGAAGTACAGGAACCTTAAGCAATCTCATCAAGGCAAAAACAACATAGCTATTAAGCCAATATTGATTATTGTTGCGAGTCGCCGGTCCGATGATTAAGGAGGGGTATATGAGTTGAGTGTTGTCCTGTTGAAAGTCATTCGAACTGACGACTTAGAGCAGTGCAGAGCTAACGCAAGAGTAAAGATGACGAGAGCATTTATGATGGTATTTGTTGCAATCGTGTTGTGCGGTGTTTGTTGGCAATCATGTCTGGTTGATGCAAGACCGAAACCTGCAAGGAGCAACCAGGCCAATGAGATGGTGAGGTTCACAGTCACAAAACACATGTCTTTGCCACATGATACTATAACGGGATGTCAAGTCCTTTCTTTGAACGTTTCAATGATCTAAATGTTTATTATTTTCTATTTCAATTCAGCTGCTGAATCGCTACCGACGATCATGTACTGCTCGCTTGGACGATTGCTCAGCCGTCGACTCCCAATGCTGTCCAGGCCACAAGTGTGTCAAGTCTCAAGGGTCTTCATCGAGACACTACTGCGTGGCTGTGCCCAACAAGAACACCCAGCCAAGGCCATATTCTATACGAAGATAGAAATAAGATATACTGTACTCCCAACTATAACGTCAAGACATTACTGCGTGGCTGTGTCCAGCAAGATGTTCCTGCCAATCAGAAGCTTAGAAACAGAGATGTGACCTATAACATCGCCCACGGATGTGTCTCAAGAGGAATAATTGTATCTTCGATTTCATTCAAAATGACAGAAGTGACCAATGCAACCATCAAATGGCAGGAAGCAGTTTATTATTGTTGCTCAAAGAGTAACACGATTTTAGACGAATATTTTATTGAGAATTTATCACGACTTGTACATCACAGGATGATCATGGACATATTGTGAATTACAATATCAGATGTCATATGATGTGTTATTTGCTGTTTCACAGGATCTTTAGCATAGAATTTTAACGCATTGAGGTTGGTGTGCTTCATACGAATTAGAGCCCGTCGGTCACATTATCTCCTCTCTGTAATTCCGACGAATCAAATTAATTATAAATAACTATTTATCAAAATTACGTAAAAAACACTCAATAAAATCAGCTATGAAGAGGAAATTTCAGTATACATATGTTTCCCTTGATGAGATTTGCCCCATCTTCGGCCACCCTGGGCCAATTATATAACGTCCTTCCTGGACAATGGCTAGCGACCAATATATGGCAGCCATAGAAGACATTAGCATCAATATTATGGTATTTGTGCCATATCAAAAGAGGTATTGGCCATGTCACTGAAATAATTGGTCTACAATTAGCATCAATGAATGTTTTTGAAAATCAATAGCTTGTTAACGCCATCAAAGCCATTTCCTCGTTCCGCTGGTAAGACTTTTGACGATTTCCCGTTGACTTCGACGAAATACCTGGTAAGAAAACGTTAAAATGACATCAGACTTATTAATGTCATTTATTAGGGTATTTGTTTGAGCCAATTATGCTATAGCACGTGTTTCTTTGCTTTTTCCAGATGATGAAGATCTTCTGCGTGGTGGCCATCGCTGTTCTTCTTGTTTTGCTCGCATCAGAGTCGTTCTCAATTCCAACTCGTTCTTATTTGAATGAGGTACTTTCCCGATATAATCGTGTTTCAGTAATGATATGAGATATTATTGCACCATCGTAGGAACAATCTGCATGCGATTTGCCCTTCATCATCATAGCTGTCTGTTGTGTCCTCTGTACTCATTATACCTGAGGGAGGTGTTGTATCCTCTTGATATAGCCTCGTAATCCTTACATCATCCTATAACATGTGACTGTTTAGGATCAGATTTCAAATAATTATGCTTCGACACGACAACATTGTCTCTTATCGAATCTTACACTGCTTTGCTTTAAATTGATTTTAGAGATGGATTACTTACGTTGCGATGGATGGTATATGATTTATTTGTCACCTCAGCGATATTTGTGTTTTGGCTTCAAACTCCAGATTTCCAAGCATTTTTTTAGCTGTTGTTGCTTTATTTGATTTCTTGGCTTGTGAAGTCTAATTGTGTTCTTGCTTCTTTCTTTAGGTCCGTCATCGGGCCAAACGTTCTTGTCAGATGCTTGGGGCGTCTTGTCCATTGATAGGGGAGACAGTGTTTTGTACTCAACCTGGTTGCCCCCCTTTGATCTGCGTCCCCTGTCCTCCAGGCCCAACATGTGTTCTGGATCCAAATGGGGATCCGGGAGAGGCAATGAACCCCACGTCGGAACCCCTGACCATACCACCAACTTGCAATTACACGAGTGTTTGAAAGTAATTCTAATGATTACAATCGTCGGCAGATGTTGCGTGTGTGAAATGAAGAAAGCAATGATGATGGCTCTGCTAGTCAATGTTTAACGTCTGTAGTTTGCTGTGGAATGAATGAAGTACCGCAGTATAGAATGTAAGACATTAAAAATGAATGATTGGCTTTGCTTGCTATACTCCATGCTGCAATGATTTGAGGAATACATGATTACATTAAATAACAGCTAACGGTCTCTTACGTTGCATCCTAAGTTAATTCATGCTCAAAGACCGATGCATCAGTGTTATGTTCGCTGTCACTATCGAGGGTGTGACTACGAAGCGCTTTCCTTTGCAAACCTATAATGCGATGTTATGCTTACCGGCCCGGCTATACTTCCAGCGTCCACTACTTTGATCTCTTGAGCGTTTCATTCACGGTAGCAGAAAGAAGCTCTTATAATTTAAAAGGCTAGTTTATTTTGAATAAATTTCTTCTTTGAAAATTCATATACACAACGTCCATTTATCAAAATATAATTATTTTCCAGTTGAAAGCTTGATTATCTTTTAAATGACAATACAAACCTTAATTTTCATTCATTTATCAAAAGATAATGATGGTGTAACTTCTAGAGGCCCCTGCAGCATGATCTTTGACGTAGCTGTGCTGCTACGCGCCTTATATCTGGACGGCAACTGGGTTGCTATATCAACTGCATGCCGCAGACCACGGCTGTTGTTGGCAGACGGTGCTGCTTTGATATCGCGGTCTCAGAATTCAAAGTCGGTGAACGACTATTCGTGACGTTGAAAATCTGATGGACAATTAAGAGCAACAAAGCCGTGATTTCCCAAGGAGATTTTATTTGAACCGATGCGATGTGGTGTTCGATGTCCGGTCGACTAACTGCTTTCGTCCAATGGCAGACTCGATGGCTCAGTATACAGTATAATGTCCTTTGGCTGCTGTCAGTGTCATTGAGGCGACATGGATCATACAATATCTGAGTAATTTATTCCTTATACTATATCATCATCATCATCATTATCATCATCATCATCATCATCATCATCATTATCATCATCATCATCATCATCATCATCATCATCATCATCATTATCATCATCATCATTTTCGTCGTTATCATTGGGTACTTTAAGGTTGTAATCCATTCAAAAGCGCGTCTCTTTTATTGAAGTATATCGTGCGGATAAAGTCTGACTTCTTGTGATGTCTTCGGACCATCGCCTGAATAGGACCGACAGATGACAGCCGACTCATTGCACAGGATACATTGTCAAAACTGATCGAGAGCTAGAACCGTTTGAAGATCCATAAACGGAACTGCCCTACTGAGTCAGCTGATGTTTCGACTCTCTCCTTTAAGAAAACGATGTTGGCTTCGATGGCATGATAATCTTTGCTCTCCACCCTCCATTTACAAACGACCTCTAAATTTTGCATTCGGCAGGAACTCCATGAAGCTATGTGGTATTTTTCCAGCATACAAGGTCAGGTGAACCAATATGTGTTTTTATTTTGAGAGAAGAAAAGGAGAGAAAGAGCATTCTATTCCTTGTCTTTTGGTAAATCGAATCAGTTTGCATTAAGATTGGATGGCTTGCTTCTGGTCGTGCAGAATGAAAACGTTCAAAGCGACAATCGTTTAGTGTTAATGAAATATTCAAAGATAATGTTCTGGAACAATCCTTCGGAATTTTATGGACGTTGTTGCTATTATCAGGATCTCTTGTTGCGCCCACGCTGCCAAAGACTCAGCCGAAAGACCTCATGACGTATGCTCCTAAGTTAATATATAAGACTTGGACAAAACTAGATCCTTGTCACTTGGCTTCAGAGAACTCGTTTGGTCGGTCGAAGTCAATTGGGCTGCTTTAGTGCTCGTGAATTTGAAGGAATTATCTAGTTTTGTTGAACTAGCTTGACCACTTCCGAGGTAGGTCGGACTGTTCCGGCTTCAGTGGGATTGATGGCAAATTACGAAGGTTTCATTTTGGATAACGGTACAGTAAATTCGTCCTTGCAGGTTCAAAATGACAAACGGGAACATAAAAATTGTGATTGCTTCGTGCTTCTTATTGGTCTTCTTCGTGTGGCAGATTGCGTTATTTGACGCCAAGTCACTTCCATTCGACAACCAGAAGAACGTATGTATTATATGACATGCACGATTGTTGGTCATTGGTTTTAAGGGAACACACTTTAATTACTTATTATGCTTTATTTTGCGAATTACGACGACACATTTATAAAAGCATTGATCTTAAATTGTTAGAAAAGTTAAGGGCATTTTATAAGAATATTTTTCATTTTGAAATATCGACAGTTTTCAAGAGTGACATATTTTAGTCTTCCTCAATTGAAATGCATTGATGCTTATTTTGCGAATTGTATGATTAGCCAGTCGGATGGCGTAACGGGTTATAGTGGCACTCGCTCAATGGAGTTATTGGTTGTTGCTATGTGTTCTCTTTTTCCAGGATGGGACACTGCGCATGCGCCGTTCCTGCGGAGCTCTCTACGACTCTTGCAACGACACAGCAGACTGCTGCGTTCCTCTCGAATGCTTGCCATACCCCGATCCCCTTGGAACGGATCAGAAGTGCATTCCAGATCCAGGTGGAGATCCAAAGAGCGGGCGCTGAGTGCGAGGCTTTGCTCCTTGTCATGCCAAAGTTGAAATTCAACAGCTGCCTGATCTCGCTCTTTCCATGCATCTCATCGTCAACATCAACTGCTGATCTATACCATTGTACTCCCTTGCCATGGCACGAAGCAGTCGGCCCAGTGAGCTATAATTAAACAGGGGCTGCCTATTTAATCTATTTGAAGAGCAATGATTTCTTGTAATAGAAACGAATCTCGTTTATGTTATCATGTAAACGCATAATTGTACCAAATGGTCTGATTATAGTCCACTGCCATGGTTTAACGAAGTACTTGCTCGGTGGAATGAACAGCCCCGATGATACGTTCTGTGATTAGTCTTGTTTCCGAATGGGACAGTCGCATCCAAAATAATCACATTCTATACACGGGCAATCTTAGATATTGACTCTACATCTTTGTGCAATTAAACATCAGAATTAATATCGATGAGGTGAAGATTATCAAATTCAACAGCGGAGCTGTGTATTTGTCGAACACTGGCCATGAATATATAAATTTTCATGAAGCCAGGACAAAACTAATAACATTTACAAATTACGATAGATCTATTACACGCAGAACAAGCTAGTAGATGTAAACGTTAGACAGATGCAGCTTAAAACTTAACAGTTTCTTGTAGGATTGAATTCTATGTGATTTTTACAACGTACTCTTCTGTCGTTGCTGATTCTGCTATCCACAGCTGACTACATTTCCGGCTTCAATGTTTAGTATTCTCAGAACGCAAATAAGATTTTATGCGAATAGACGAATTCTGTTAAACCAGCACAAAGACAAGAGAATAAAATTAGAAGGTCATCTCGCAGCTAATTAGTTGAAATAATAGATAAAGAAATCGAGTCAAAAACCAAATTGTACATTAAGCGAGGGCCATTTCAATGGGGGTGTAAGTGCTTGGGGGTTACTGAACACGCCGTCCCCCTTTGACGCGACATAGATTATATTATTCGCACTGCAGTACAGTACCTAATTGGCCGCATACGGTCTACGCCACCCTGCAATGAGACAAAATATGGAGCATTTATTTTTAGCCGACGACAGTGCTTGGCCTTCAAATCAACAATAGACTTCTCTATAACTGCTTCAAAGTTCTCCCATGCGTGACGAAATTTAAACCAGCAATTAATAAACTGAACTACAGATGGACAGATTCCTCAAGCTACAAACTGCAATATTTCACCTTTTGTTAGCTTAATGTGTTGTGTCCTTATACGATGAGTAACTAGTAGTCAACAAATACGACTGGCTTCACTCACAGCCCAAACTCACTCTGATGTATTCTCATATATAAACAAATCAAGTAACTTGAACAACCAGGCGGTCTATTTGACCTTCATTACAACAGAGAGATACTACAATCTAGGCGATCTGTTTGACCTAAATTACAACAGAGCGATTCTACAATTGACGCCCTCGGCTTATTAACACTCAGTACAATTGACATGAAGACAACATATACTACATAATGCATGCTGCCGGAGAAGTAACAGACTGACGAGGTCATTAAACTTGATGTGTTTATTTTATCGAATTCTACATGTTTACGTCGTATAAAACTCTTTTCAAAATGCGCTGCTTATAACATCATTCAGTACTAAACATAGCACTTTAATTAAATTAAATTACCACAACCAAGATTGGTTTATTTTACTAATTCAATTACCTCTAACTAACAAAAAAACATGTAGGAGTTCAAAGAAAACTCGTTGATAAAGGTGATGGGAATTCCTATTTTCCTGCGTCTTTCTTCTCTTGCTATCAACAGGACGCAGATTTCTTGTTCGAGAAGAACTCTTTTGACGTCGTAAAGAATAATGGAAGCTAGGCCCTGTCAATCAATATCACAGCCTGTTTACTTACTACATCGGGAATCACTGGATCATGAGAGAATAGCCATTCAGCAGCTGACGTTAGCTGAAGTAACTCACAAGATTTGAACAGGAGGAGTCTATATGTGGAAAATCTGGACGAACTGCGTGTGAGGTATGTGTTATGGTAGTGCTGAAGCACGTGCGATCATGTCATAGGCGTGGTCCTTCAATGATTACATTTATTCGTTAATATTCTCCTGTTTTAGATGAAGAACATGCGATTCCGCGTTGCCATGGCTTTGTTCTTGTTGCTCGTCGGATGCCTCGTCTGTACAACAACAGCAACAGCAACGTACAACGATGCAGACCAAGAAAGACATTCAGATGTAATGTATTCACTGTGATAAGACTTCTGTTGTTTTAAATACGACTTAACTACATCACTGATTACTGAGTAACTAGAAGATTCATTGGGGTCTGGTTGTGCTTCTAGGATGTGAAGATACGCATGCGCAGATCATGCCGCCTGTTTTTGCAAGATTGCGACGATATCACACTGTTCTGTTGCGCCCCTCTCGTTTGCTTGCCACAATCACCTCCTCCCCCGAACGCGAAGGTCTGCCTCCAAGATCCAGGAGGAGATCCGCAAATGATTGGCTAGCCTTCGAATCCCAAACGTCTGAGACTACCTGTCACATTGTGTACTCACTATCATATCCTGGAATATTTTTATTTGTGACATTTCCGTGTTTGCTGTCACGAGTATTATAATCCCTAAAGTGGGAAACACACAATGTACTTTTTATTATTCATTTATTCACTGGTTTGTCACATGGTTTGTCTTGCTGTAAGCCTTGCATGCGATTGGAACACTCTGATATTCGAATAAACAGTCATCCGTCTATAAAAGGTACTTTACAAGGCCCTATCAAATCCAACAGAGGACCAACTTCTATTTCAAAGTGACAACTGACAACGTTAAACAACACACGAAGAACGAACAAATCTTGCTTCAGTATATATTGATATTATCCTTTGGACCATTGTAAGTAACTGATTTATTATAATATATCACTATATCTCTATATATTTAGATGGTTTGCATTGTTGATTAATAAACATTTCCTTCCTTTCTATGCGTTGTTAGCGCTTATATTGGATCAATGCTGTTGTCGAACTGTCTCGTTGAGACTCTCTTCATTTTAAGCCATAGCTGTAGACGAAGGAATCCCTCCTCGTCCGAATGTGCAATAATTAATTGGTTTTAGGCATTTCAAATTGCATGTTGGATCAAGACAATCGGCGTTTGTGGTACACGGCGTGAGAAATTTCAAGCAAGATCTTTTCGAACGACGTAGGACCTGTCAGAGGGAGAAACGACCAATTGTTTGTAAAAGTTCAAAGCATTCACCATGGTCATAATACGGTATTGAAGGAGGCAATTAAATATCAAAATTATATAGAGGGGGTTCTGTAGTTTGGGGTTCAGAAAGACAACTTGTGATGTTTTCCACCTAGACATTTCACTGCATCTATTGAAGTTTCTAAACTTCTGCCACTCGATCCCAACTGCACTGACGAATGCGAGGCCGCGATGTATCGGCTCCTTCCATTAATCTTTCCGTAAGAACGGAAGTAGCTATGGTAACAGCACAACAATTGTTCTTTTACGTGAAATCGATGCGGATTGCATAATGAATCTTCCTGCCTGCTAAACAAGGAAACCGTTTCATTAATTATAGCTAGCTCCTATGGCAGCACCGCCAGCGGGATATCTTGACCGGTTTACAGTCTGTGTTTACAGATATTGTTTTTGAAAAAAAAGCTTTTTTCTGAGTTAATCACGTTGTTCGAGAGTAAAATAATGAATTTGCTATCTTATACTATCTTACCACATCGAGGCTGCCTCGTTTGTAGGTGCTTGGTACTGCCATTGCCCTCGTAGTGAAGCCAAGAGTTAGGAGCAGCACGGCAAAAAGTCCAGCAGAGGTCTTCATGGTTGAACTCTGTAAGAAGGAAACAAGAATTGTGAGACAAAAAATATCCTCCATGAACTATGTGGACGGTCGCACCTTAGATAGTTTGTAGATCGCACAGGATGGTAATTGAAGGAGAACTATTTCGCAAGCATGCTAATATAATTAGACTGATGCCTCACGTGGGGTTACATTTGATTAATGCCATCTGGCTCAAATAATCATATTTGCGTATTGCGAGATAAGACGTCGTCGCTTATCGAGGTATTAAATTTGTAATTCCCGTTTGAGTTGGCAATGCGATCTTGCTTGAACTCGGCACTGCAATAGAAGCATTCAATTAAGCATACTTACTGCAGAAAGTGTAGATGTGGTCCTTCACAACAATGAACGATGAGTTGTAATTCTTCTGTGCTAAACCAACGAAGTTTGATGCTTTTCAGTTGTTGGCTTACGCTCCGACCATGCTCCGACGCTGCTCCTTCGTGACTGATGCTGAGAGATGACCTTTTGTATTGACCTGTTTCTGGAAACATCCGGTCGTTAGCATCGAGCACATTTCATTTATTGACATATGAAACTGGACGCTATCAACTTCAAAGACTACAAGCGGACAAGTTCTCGTCTGGCAGCATCACAGAACTCTGTGGATAGCTATTTGCCCTATCCGACAGATGAAATAGAAGAGTAAATAGAGTAAAAAAGACCTTCATTTGCCTCTTGACCTATATTAGGGTAATGAATAGAGCGTGTGTCAAAATGAGCATAGCCCGATGAACAACACGCCCAGGCATCCGCTGCTAGAACAATGGACACGTGATGCCAGACAACAATGCACCTCGCCGTCGAAGCGCCATGCGAATATGCGTTTGGTCCGATAAATCGTTTGCGCATGCACAGTGATGACACGTGATCACGGGCAGCTATTGTTTAGCCAGGGTGTTTTTATTCCCATGTCAAAGTCGCTTTTATATTATGCGTTTCCCATGGCGGAGTTCAGCAGACTTTAACTATAGAAGTACACAAAACGATATTTCGCAGTTACATTTCCAGACTACAAAAATATCTGCCCGTATGCAATTTCGTGTAAACTGGAATTGAAATCATCGTGCTTTGAATGCTGAAGTAAATTATGAAGCCCCACGCATGTGGCCAGAATTCGCTGTGGTTTATGGTGTGACTGAATGCGTTGTTATCTGGAAGCTTCAACTCTGGCAAGTGACCTTGATATGCCGTGTCGGGTGCTAAAGCATCTGCTCAATTCTGCGAGTATGTATGTATGTAGAGGAACTAATCTAATTTAAACCACATTGACAACACCAATTCGATGAGCTGGCTGACCCTCACTCATTCGCATGATTATTTCTGCAGTTTTTGGTGTGAATTAAATATATTGCTCTGGGTTTTGCATCGTAGCTTTCAATTGTAATTCAGGACTCGTTGTGATGATCAAATCACCACGACTGCACGGTTCGATCTCAGTCGTTCGTGAAATGAGACACGAAAGCCTTCCCTCGATCTAATTGGCCCCGCCTTTGACGTCATCATCGCCTGTGTCCAAGTCTTTCTTTAAGGAGGGCATGAACCTGTTATGTCTAAAGACTTTTCTTCCTCAAGCCCCTCACTCTATTCTAAGAACTGCTTGGAATTGTTGCTGCTCGCGAAGGTTTGACATTCCGCAGTATACCCGTTCCATGAATAGCTCTACACTCTCATTGATTCTCTGCTATTCCATTGATCACTTGCATTATTCTGCGTACGAAAAGGTTATTTCCAGGATCAGACGCAAGTCAGCACAATTTTATAGTACACCGAACGGCGACAGTCAATTGTCAAGATCCGCCCGGTCGTCATTCGAAGGTTAATGAATACAATGGTAACCAGAGGCAACTTTGAAACACCAAGCGACGATGAGATTGCCTTGTTTACTCAAACGTTAGCGATGATATTGGTCCAACCGGCTTCGGAATTCGTTGGGCTTAAAATGGGAGGAGCACCCAGCACAGGACGTATGCAACTTGCCCTTGTCCAAATCAGTTCTCTGGCATCCACAGCACTGGATTGAACTAAAAGGTATTTAAATATTGAATTTAAACAGCTTGTGTGTAAGTGAATGGCGTTTTTGTTATGGCGTACAAATTGCAAGGCGTACTTTTAATATATCTTTATGCCGGAATATCAAATCCTTCGGGTGATGTTTCAACGAGAGCCTTTCTTTCGTTCTCTTCGTCGAATGGAATCGAAAGGCGTTTTGGTTAACTCATCAAAACGACCTTCGTCAGAATCAACCAATGCCATCTGGTGAGCATTTTAACAAGCCGCGCCTTCCACATGGTCTTAGATTAAAATAGTGTTTTACTTGAAGCTAATTTCAGATGCCATTTAAGCCGACGGGCTATAGGCTTTGCTATTTTACATTTGAGTGACTTTTAATTTGCAATTTTAGATAAGAATATCTTATTTTGTTTTTGTCTGCTGAACACAGCCAGTTTGAGTAAACTCAAGGTTTGCTTTCTGTCTTTAATTTCAGGCTCCGTTCAAAACAACGCAATATGGCTGTCAAATTGCAAATCATCGCGTTGTCCATGCTTTTTCTCGTGATCCTTTTGACCCACGGTACATGCGCAAGGAGTATTTCCCAGGTAAGGAAACCGTACACGTCCAACTACAGTGATAATCAAATGATGCAAAAAAACACAAGAAATAATGTCAAGAGTATCTTCTTGAATAGCAGCAGAATGAAATCGTTTCTAATATTAAAATTAATGCTTTTATTTTGCCTTTTAGCTCATGGATCGGAAGAAGAGAGGTAGCTGTGCGCTGTTGCTAAACACGTGTCAAGGACCACTGGACTGCTTGGATCCACAGTGTTCCCTTCAATGCCTACCTTATCAAGGCAATTTCTTCTGTCTTCATCCAAACCCAGCACTTCCATTCGCTGCAATTGAGAATATAGGAGGAAATAGTTTTGAAAGAAGGCAAGATAACAGGTAAAAGCCAAAAACTTTGTAAACTGTCCACGCCAGCAGCTCCATAGAGTAGCCGTTGGTGTAATGAATAACTATCATTTGTTATTTGTATATCCATCAATGCATACATTTGATAACAGACAGCTGGACTTGATCTGTAAATCTATATATATATTTTAATAGAAAACATGTTGGTTTTTGAAGCATGTTCTATTGATCTAGAATTCAATACCTTCATATTTTGATTGACTTTTGACGTTTGCTCTTCCTACTTGTTTGGCTAATGTTTGCCCTCAGTTGTAATAGTTGTGGCGGATAGAATTCCAGAGATAGTCAGGCGCATCATTTTGTCACGTCTTGCATTGGAAAGACAGCTCTGTTTCAGACCTCTTGTCAGCGCTGTGCGCCTCAGCAATTCAAAGGTTGAAGGACTCTGAGAAGTACTGCAACTTCCCTAGAGGGACTATTGACACAGGGGTGGCGCCAGAAAATTACAGACGAGGGGCTTGGCTACAGCCCCTGAATCCCCCTTTCGCGTCACCCCTGTATCTACATTGAGTGATTAAGTTGTTTCACCGGACTTGCTCTCCCGCCTTTTTCAGTAGCCGCTGGCGCTATTTAATGGATGAAGCTAAGAATGATAATTTCCTATGTAATATCTCACCCAGCCAAAACCTAACCAGAGAAACCGCTCACGTATCAAACCACAAATATTCTATTAATTCGGCTGTGATACTTTTCCTTCTGCTAGCTTCATATTATATTTAGCGTCGTCGGCATGTTACTAATTAGTTACCAGTCTACATTTTATTGTGGCTTGTTTCCTTTTGTCAATCATAATTATTCGCATTTCGATCGCAAGTAGTTTAAATTGCCATCTTCCATTAATTATTATAAGACTTAATTCCATTTCTCCCTGCGGCCTAAAGATACAGTGCTTGCAGAATTTCAAATGTTTTATGATCTCGCTACGATTGAAACAGCTATAGGAATTTAGCACTGAGACTATTACTCTTTCAATGTCTTGCAAGCGACAGATTTAGATACATTTCCTTTCTGACGCGAGACAGTTATATATATCCTATTTTACTTACTCTGCATTAGTTAGATGCATCCTGAAATCCTTTGTTCTTGTTGATTAAAATGTCATATCCCCAGTGCGAAGTGTGTTACAGCATAATGGGCTCATTGTTAGTGTGAAGTAATATTGTGTAATGGTGAAACTGAACTCACTGCCATTAGTGGTCTTCAGTGCAAGACTTGAAACATAAAATGAAAGAATTGTAGCTTCTGACTCGATTTGAATTAGTGTAGCGGTGTATCATTTAAAAGGTGTCGTATTATTTGTCGAAATCAAAACCTCGCATGCGTATCCAGCTGACTGCAGTTATAGGCTGACTATTTAATATGTATTTATGCTATAAAACTGCAGCAAGTTCTATTCCAAACTATACAATTGAAAAATTCAATGTTTCTTTTCCTATAGGAATCAGGTATACTAGCCGCTTCATACATGCTCGTTTAGGAAGAAGATCGAGTTTCATGATTCACATTATTAACTGCAAAAGGGGTTGAACATAAATGCTAATTGACGAATAAAGAAATTCCCAAAAGATCATATCATATCACCTGTGCTTCATATATGCTTACACGCACGTAGGGACTTCCGCTGTCAATGATAAAACCTATATTTTGTTTAAAGTTACATGACCCGGCATTCTAATGGCTATCAACAGGTTGCGACACATGAGTGCATCGACGTCAGAAGGGTAATTAATCGTTCCAGGATATGTTGACTTCAGATGAATCCAAGGCTCAATCTAGACGGTGATACATGTCAATCGTTTGGCGTAAGGGACGCATTGAAATCGAGGACATCCTTCCTGGAGGCAAGACGAGTCGTTGAAGCAACGCGCCAATAATTTGTTGCAATGTTTGTGAACAAATTTGAAGCTCTGCATTCGAGACAGAAAAATATAAATATGAGCTAGTAACATCATAATAATTATGTTATCCAACAAACTTTTACACGAAGGTATTAATCTGTAATCAATTATCGAAGTACTTATATGGACTTTAATTGTATTCGCGTTGCATATTTCCATTTCATTTAACTTAGACCGGAATCATATTTACAATTCCGTCTGATTATAGAACTGTCTCTGCGTTCACACTACGGTATTACACTTACCAGTGTGTTCTCAACGACCTGTTTGAGCGGATCCATATCATGCGAGATACCACGCGATGGCAGAAATAAATAACTTCGCATCACAGCGCAGACGAAAAGAAGACACCAAGTGAATCGAATGTTCGTCATGGCAGCAATTGGGTTGTTGATTCCTCTGTGAGTCTGTTCACTTGAAGTCGCGTTGGACGTATGACGACCTGCTGTTTTTGCAATGCAGTTCACTTCTGTTATCAAAACTAAAGGAGCTATTAAGATATAAAGCCTTATCGTGTATTAGGCAGTTGATAAAGGGTCTTATCTTGCTAGCAGCCACATCGTCAATCCTTAGAATGAGCTGTGCATCGTTCGCTGCCAGCCAAAACTAGTTCCGTTATTCGACGAGGTCACTTCCCATCAAAACCGCACTTCTTTTGCCAGAAGAGAGTTCATTTTTGACTCACGGTTACTATGGTAACGTGACGTCTATGCTATGAGAGGGGGAAAACGGAGTGTTTT